>JAQIWR010002804.1:0-10477 GCA_034695945.1 Glomeris hexasticha | reverse complement strand
ACACTAATTTAACCATTGCCGTCAACTTTCAAATTGGGACTAGTGCCCTAACTGTAGCGGTTCACGAGATGGAATTCAAAAAACCTTGAACATGAGGTCCAAGGTCACTGGCGATATGATTTTTGGAATTCCCACATGCCGCTTCCTATTCACTTACTTAACTTTCACAAAGCTACCTCTCACCATTTTGCAGATATTTAAACAAATGATAGACTTTTTGTTCACCCTGTATATCATGCAGCGTTTTAAAAAAAAACGAAACAAAGTAAATGTCGAATACGGTTTGGCAGGAAAATTCGTGGAATTTGATGGGTAGGAGTTCTAAACCATATTATAATTGTGCACTATTTCCATCTTATTGACAATTAATTCCATTTATATTTCATTGTAGAATATTCGAGGACCATAAAGACGCAGCATACGTGTTACGTAGCATTCCAGTAACATTTTTCATAGAGCGTACACCTTGTTATATTTTTATAACCAAGTCCCAAAGAGCCGAAACATGTGTCGTGTCGATGTACAATTCTTTGTACAGAACCATATGTGGGTAGGAGACTATTCCAAATTAATTAACACTGTTAGCCCACACTACCAAAGCTATACTTAAATGTTAGCAACTTATTTTATAATCAAGTCACAAAGCTCTCAACACCAAATGTTATAACATGTATATTTGAATGTTGAACAGCTCACCTTGGCGTGCATTCACTTTCTGTATAATATTTGATTGATATTATGCAATATTTTTTATGCTAAATGAGAAAATGTGAACATCTGGTCAAATTATTTTGCATGTTCAAAAAAGCCTTTTCTTTGTGATGGGTGAGTTTTTGCAAAGTGGTTGCATGGATATTACTTGCAAGCGCACCACTTATGCAGTGACCCAAAACATTAGCCACATGTGATGCTACTTTCCATTTGTTAACAAATAACGTTGGAAATAAAATACAATTTGGAAAGATGGCAATATTTTGCAACGCAAAATTGTGTACGTTTGCCCAATATTGCATTGAATATGTTTTAAATGTAAATGAGCTTGATGCAAGTCGAAATAATTTAATTTTGAATAGTGTTGCTTATTGTATGTGCTGTATATCTATCGTGATGTTTTCATATAAGAAGCAATGTGCATACATTTACTGTAGTGAAACATAACAAAGCATACCGGTTGTACATATAAATGTCATGCTTTCTACGTATAGGGCCTATTTATTCGTGAAACCTGTGAAGAATCTTAAGCAGTTCGTATTCAACACGCTTATTGTTACATATACTCCAATTTGAGTATCATCGTGGTTTTTGGTGAGAAATTTACATGTTTTGTGTGCATGATAGTTCATCCATATTTTAGCGTCAATATCAAACAAGTTATTTTTACTTCGAAATTTTTATTCTGCTATAAATTTCATGCAAGCATGCAATGCTGTGAAGGGGTTGCAGCGGGGCAAATAAGTTTCCCATGGGTTGCAGTTACCTGAATTGAATGCTAATAGACTCTTATTAGTTTCGCTCAGTATACTTCTGATGGGCTTGATAGGTCCTTTCGTTTAGGGCAGGTTGTAAAATACAGCTCCTAAAAAATTACTGAGCGTTGAAGAAATTGCGGAAACGGATTCTGAGATCTCCAGATCTCCAAATCTTGTATAGTATATTTTTTATTTTGTACCCGGAAATGACATTGGTTACGAAACGTGATCTTTTCTGTATGAGATGGCAACCTGAAAGTGCACACTTGAGATTTGTCCGCACGACAAAAATTTATGGTAGGCAGGTATATTTGGAAGTTCAATATATATATATGTATACACACACTGACGCATTTTCATAAATGATTTAGACATATGTAGGCACCCTATATACTTGCTTTGTAAACTTTTTCTACTGTGCTTGTACGTCTATAGTGCTTGCTGTGCATTCTGATTTCTGTTTGAATATGTGTTACAACTTTGTATTATATAGGCTGTTGCACATTTTCACTGCAGGATGTCGTCTACCTTTCAGTAAAAAAAGACAAGATTTTGCTATTTTAAAATGCGCAGCGTAACTCCAATACTGAAAACAATCACAAAAACAATTGGGAAAATACATTTATGTAAGCCCCTTTTGAAGGGTAGCTAAATCATGCAATTTGGAAATGCACTTCCGTATATTAAATTACCTTTGTGCATTGCGTTATTTGATAAAGAGTGTAATGAATTGTGTGAGATTGTCGGAATTGATTCAGGAAATCCAAACTATATAGGAGGATAGTTTATATATAGCTGTATTTTTGCAACAGTATATTTTTGTAATAGACCCCAATTGCGAGCATGCACATAAGAGCGACATGTTAACCGATGCCATAGTCTTGTTATGAAAGGTCATGCGATGTTCCTCATGGGATATACAATCCCATGATATACAGTCCATAATCGTAACTTACTTTCGAAAGAGCTTAACCTCAGGGCTGAAGGCGAAAGAAACAACGGAAATAAACAAAAGTGCGTTTATATTCTATATATCGACCGGAAAAGTCGGAACCTTGGAAGTTTGTCATTTATCATTGTCATTTATTTCTGAACAAATGTTGTGCTTCCAATAACTGTTATTCCGAAATCAGATGCATAAATTTTTACGAGGTTCAGTCCCAAGAATATATTTACACGCGTGTTCTGCAGTCACTATTATGCTTTCAATTGCTATATTTATTTCTTTAGTGCTGATTCATTCGTTTTTGGACACACGAGTTTATTATTGTTTTCTAAACATTGCATGGTGAAAGTTTTGGCATGCACCGTTTCAATAAATCCTAACACTGTTTGCAAGTGAGATGGCATTTGTTACCGTGTTTTAAACTTACCTTTGAGAATGCAAAGTAAGCTTGTTGATGCGACATCTATGTTTAGAAATTATATAGCAAGCAAGCCCTGGCCTTGGAATAGGAAACAAAAACAGGCTGGAAAAGCACAAGCTGATATACAATGTCCCATATTTGCCGTTATGATATTTACACTTTCATTCTTGTGCTGAATGTGAAAATATTTGTTCATTCCTATATGATACAGTAGACTAGCAGAACTTGGCAGTTGACGTCATTGCTTGAGGGTTAAGGACATTGATGACTTTACCTTTGGTACGTGCGAAATTGACGCCCATGGCATACTGTGGATGACACAGTTGGTGTCAATTCCTCTTGTGCAAGTTTAACATCATAAATGTTGCAGCCCTTGAGCCATGCATGAAGTCTAATAATGCAAGTTTAGCTTGCCCATTTTGAAGCATGTATATGTCCAGAATCGATGATCTGCATTTTTATGAAAGAAACAGCCAGATGTCAGCTTTTGTCTGTGTAATAAAACCCTCATCTTAAATTATGCAGACGCTTGCATGACGTATCAGTGAAGAAAATCGTCAAAATTTACTTGGATGTGTTGGGAATATTACTTTGCATTTTTATACAAAGACCAAGTTCTATGCATAATGATATTTTTAGATTTGACAATTTGTTTAGAATTGCTCGATCCATATTTTCTTATTTTTCATGGCCAACACAAATGAAAGAATCCAGAAAAATGTATTTCAATGTAGATTTACAGTATTTCCTTTTGTGCAGCAAATACATGCAACGATGCAATCACAGAATCGCATGTACATTTGTCCTTATGGTCTGCATTTGTGACAAAAGACACGAAATGGATTTTATCAGGCTAATAAAAGGATGCTTTACAACTTTCAAATTGGAGTGTATCTATCTACATATAACTGTTCTCAATGTCATGAACATGATTTTCAGATACTAAAAAGTCACGTTTTATGTATTCACTCGATATATCGTTAGAATGCTGTCTTGGTGAAAATATATTTGTTCTGAATTTATGCTTTTTTTACGCAGTGTACTTCGTCAGTGCGCATGACCCCAATCTCAGAGAAAAATTAACCTATTCCAGATACTGACAATATCGTCAAGGAAAATGCATGGCATTATAAAGTATGCATAAGTAATTATTATCTAAAACATAGTGCAATTAGGGCTACTGTTAATTTTGACCAGTTTGAGGTAGCTAGAAAATTAATTTCTCCATTTTCAAATATAAATTATGCAGTGTGCACGAATTCTAGAAGAACAGATATGCATGGCAGTAGATTGTATGTTTTTTTTGTTCTCTTCGATTACAGAATTACAAAATATAGTCTCCACAGCATGTTAAAGCCCTCACACCATTCCTCTCTGAAGTAATTTCCTTCAGGCATAAAGAAGCCCTTGTTGAAGCTGAACCAGGAAATGCTTGCTATTCCATATGTAGTTGTGCTTTGTGATTTATATTGTAGGCATTATTAGGGAATTATTCAGTCGGAGGGATGAAATCAGTTGGAAATCGTCAAGGTGCTGCGGGACCTGCATGGAGTTTAACATTGGTGGTATACACAGTTGCTTGGTATGTTCGCAAGCGGTTTGCTAGAATTTTCCTCTTGCAGCTTATAATTCTTATTACTCGATCCCCTGTGGTACTGCATGCATTGGGCTGCCGGAAACAGGAACATTTCTTAGAGCCTCAATCTAAAATCCTTTCTATTTGCAAATCTAAAGTTCAGCCTAGTTGCATATCATATGGCATATGTATTCTGTACCAATTATGATAGGCAAACAAATTTTAATCTTGAATCCAGTCGAATTTAATTTCCAAACTGGAATTGAGTTTCCTGTCAGTGTTTTATTTGATACTGAGTTCCAATCATTGCAAAACTCGTTTCAAATCAGGATTCGAAGTTTAATCAAGAATATTTGGGCGTACCGGAGTCTGCATGTAAATTGCATTTTCTGAACGTTATACTGTATATGCACAAATAAAATTGGAAGCACGACATTTACCCCCAGGAGTACGTTAGACGATAGATTACATGCAGAACATATCAAATGTTGTTTGTAAACAGTGTGATCATATACCCAACAAAATGTTCCTGTAAATATTTAATGGCCAAGTTTTCTTTGTTGAAGTTTGAATGCGTGAAGATAACAGTGTTGTATATGTAAGTATATTCTGAAACTGTTGACGTTCTTTGAATTGGAAGAAGTCCAGAAAACTTAGGTTTACTAATTTTATGTTATATATGAAATAAAGTGGTTCAGCACTTAAAGTGCTATGATGTAATGTGCAGATTGCGCCTCAACTTTAAAATACGTACTTTTTTAATTTTAGTGTGCATCTTTCACAGTTTGCATCATAATAATCTTCATAACTATTAGAGATTACATTTTAGCTCGTATCCTTCTGCAGTATACTTGTTTCACATTTGATGTGGATTATTACAAATTAATGGCACTATAACACACTTTAAAAATATCATTAGTTTTTATTGAATTTATTATACTTTAAAAGTGGTAATTTTCATGGTGGTTTTATTTTCGCTATATTCGCTAACAAGCATTTTTCCGTGAAAATAATAGCACCGTGAAATACACTTGCTCTATTTCGAAGTATGGAAAATTTATGTGACCACCGCGAAAATAAAGCCACCGTGAAGGGTCACATGCTCGGGTTTCCGTGAAAATTTAGCCCCGCGAAAATATTGGCTTTTAAAGTACATGATCACAGTATGCACTGTACATAATACACATGAATAAGTGCAATCTGTTAATTAAACATGTCATATTATGGAAGTTTCCCAGCTGGTTATTGATGTCTTCTGGGCTAGCTATTTTGAAATAGTATCCCTGTATTGCATTTCGTTGAAGATAGCTTCAGAAATCAATACAGCAAGTTTCGTATGCAAGTCATTATGTAAGGTTCGTGTAGACCTAGCGAACCATAAACAATTAATCTTTCGTAATGAACGTTCATTGAAAACTATGTTTAAGTACGAAGGCATAAGTCTTATACGTATAGCCTTGGTATAGCCATGCATGCAAGAGTATTCTGCAGCATTACAGTTTTGAACAATATGATAATCACACGTTAAGAACTTAAAAGCTCATATTGCAGTTTTAAAATATAGGGTGAAAATGAGGGCAATAATTAATGAGTTTCCATTATTTCTGGATGCGGAGCATTTTTGTAGAACCTTATTACATGTTGGTGCAAGGTCATGTCTGCATTGGCCCAAAAGGGATATAGGTTAATAGGCCGAAAAGTCGAAAATGTATTCATAATGCATTAATTTCCGTATACTATGTATACAGTATTTTATTTGTAGCCCTATACACATTGCCCTGCCGTGCCCTTTGTAGTTCTCCTGCAAGGTCGCAACAATCAATTGCATGTGGTCATATAAACTATACTTTGTCTAAGCGAAAGTAACATTTGGTTTAATGAGTTAGAGAATGGATCTTTTATGACACCACTTTGAATGTATGTGAGGGATTGATGCCCTATATTGCTGTCCAAGGTGACGCCCTTGGGCGTCCATTCGTTGCATACTAGAATAGGTGAGTCGTAAATGTTCCAGCCCCAAGAGATGTTATACAAGTGTATAAGTTTATCTTAGTAATGCACACCAGGATATACAGTATATTGCTGGAAATTCATGAATGAACTATCTATACATGAAGTAGTACGTGGTTTACATTTTGATAGCTATAACAGTTTAATAGTTTAATTATTTAGTCATACATGGTTTTTCTGTAGAATAAACTTTTCTTGGTGTTGTTATGTTTAGTAAATGGGCATCCCAAAGTATGCGAAATTTTAAGGCGGTGCTTTTCCCAAAAAATATTTCTCAAAAAATGTGTCGAGTCGGTCGGGTGCAAACAGGTGCTCAAACGTCACATTCGATCAAGGAGGTTGGAAGTTTTGGCATTGGATGCCGCCCAAGGTAGCCCAAGGCCAACCGCACCCTTTTGTATCAACATTTATGACGTCACGTCGAATGTTAATCAATGGTGCTCTCATTCTTCGTTTCTTGATAAATCTGTAAATCATATTTTTAAAAAACACTTTCTGAAGGAACTTATAGTTTGTAATTTATCTTTCCTTTCAACAGTTATAGTATGGCATGGGACCCTACAAAACCATGATAGTTCACCTTTAAGGAAATGGTCGACCATGCAGTCGCGAACTTCATGTTTTCTGTACATTCGATATCCTAAAGTACAGCAAGGAGTTGGAAGCGCAGTATAGGTTATATGGGGATGGCTGTAAAAATCGATGTCAGCAATTTTCGAACAAGTCTTTTTGGCACTTCATGCACAACAGGATGTTTCAAGAAAAGCTTGGAGGTATTGGAAGTAAAATCATGCGTGAGGCCATGAATGAATGCACTGTGGACGACTTGTAGCAAAATTGGTGAAGAAAGTGACATCATTTGAAAAATCCTGTTGTCCAGAGAGTGCGAAAAATGAAGACTTGCTCGTAAATTCTATATTCGCGTGTTCATGTACAGTATGCACACATGTGCAGGAAACTTGATGTTCACAGCAGTGCCATTTCCAAAAATTGCGTGGAAATATTTCACGAATTTCTGTGAAGTGGAAGCTGTTTGTATATTGTCTGATATAGTTTTTCAAATATAGTAACAATGCACTGCATTGCACGAGAATTATCATTGTATTTCCTGCAGTGTTTCATTTTTAGCTGAAAAGACCTATTTTTTGTTGAATATATAATGTATCTGATGAGAGAAAGGTGTTCAAGCATAAAACGAAACAGATCTTGTGAACAAAGCCCACGATGCATAGGGCCTAGATGGGCTTTTATCCAAGGCGAACAAAGGCAAACTTTGGTTTCTCTATCTCTGTACACAATAGGAGCACTTTATATAGTTATGTTTGTTACAGTATGTATAGTTGTATAGTTATATATAGTATGTCAATACCAGGTTCACTAACTGGAATTTCGGTTAAGAAATACAAGAGCAGCAAGCATGCAGTATACGTGGAGGTATCTCAAACAATTCATGCACATTCAAAATTATACTGGTATAGACGCCCTAGTTGTACAGTGATGCATTTTAGATGCTTACAGAAAAAAATACACAATAAAGTTTGCAGCGTTTTAAATCCCATGAGAGGTTAATTTAAATTGCCATAGGCCTACGTATAAAGTGAGATTAAGTAAAATCCTCGAAGATAGATACTTCTGAGCTTCTAGAATCCAGCAGATTATTTATGCATTAAATAAATCTCTGGAAAATGTATTTCTTTATTTATATTTCATGCATGCAGTTTGAAAGGTTGTGAAGTGTAATTACTTGGCTCTACGTATACATATACTGTGTATACAACGATGCTTCAAGTAAATACAGTATTTGGCGCAATGCCTAAAGATATATTTTAATAATTTAGCGAACTAACCTGTAGCACAACTGATGAAGATTAAAGGCGAAAAGTAATAAATGAAATATAAAACACAATAAGTTATTCATTCATTTAACTTTAAAATTGTAGGCCATAAAATTAATAATGCTGCATTAATTTTAGTTGTTGACAATAATTACATAATTTCAGATGTAGAATTGAAAACAAAGTAGACTAACAAATAAAGTATTCCAACTTTTCAATTTAACTATACAATGTATGCCCACTGATAACGGCGAGTTATACCCCTGCATGGTATATAAAGGTCTTCTGAGAATTTATTATCCGGAATTATACACATTGCAAAATCATTTCATATATTTTCGTAATTCTTACCACTTAAGTCAGAGCAAATCTGGGATTGAAAGCTTGGCACCTACCGGTGGTATCTGACATGAAGGTATATATATTGTCCGGGAAATGATGGCTAACCGTACGTCTTTTCTCCATCTGTGACAAATCCTAGTTGCTTACGATAAAGTGCCTTCCTTTACTTATCAGCAATGTCACAGTATCATTTCGTTTGGACATGGACGGTGGTAATCGAGTGGAAACGGTTGGCAGGAACTCCACAAGGATCAACCCTAGAGAGCCAAAAACGAAATTGCCAAAACTTTTAAATGAACCATCATGGACAGTCTTGATATTCTGCCCAAAAGGATATGTATCATTGCTCCCATAGAATAGCTATCTTACTTAAATGCGTATTGGGTATAGCAAGTTGAATGTTATCCATACGGAAGTTATGATTATGGACATTACATGCATATGCATGTCATCATGATGTGTTTGTGTCACATATGGAATTAAATATCAAAGCTCACGTTATGCTGCTACTTTTGCATATATATATATGCCTATTGTCTCCTCCAGAAACGAAGATTTGCGACAAGTTGAATACCGAAAGTGACTATGAAAATCTCAGCAATTGCATTTTTTTGCTGCATTTAATTTGCGTTTTTGTTTCTCTTACTGCTGAAAGATCTTCCTTAGCTTATGTCGTCAAGGAATTTGAAATATAGCCTTCCCCTGCAGTGTCGATAAAAAAATCAATACTGTTTTTATTTCGCCTTTTACTGTACGTCGAAGCATATTTTTTTTTAGAAGTTAATGGAAATTTTTAATTTAGTGGTTGAGTGGATTATGTACTCGGCAGGGACACGTACACACACACACCTACACGTACCTATGGATATTTAAATCAAATTTGCGTCTCCCTGATAATTGTATATCGATTACAGCGAAAGCGTGAAGCGATATTTATTTTCCATTAACACGTTTTTGAAGTTGATATATGTTTATTGCACATCTTACGAAAGGAGAACATTAAAACATCATCATGCAAGTTGTACACTGTATACAACTTTTTAAGCTATAGTAAAATGTTTATGATATATGAATATAGTCACATTTCATTCCAGATTTAGGATATTTTCCCCCAATTTTGGTTGTAATTTACTGTCTATATGTTTGGGCTATTTTATTCGTTTAAAATGTTGCGCTTGCATGTATTTAAGTGGTAATAGTTGCAGTGTTTTTCATGGGTATTAGCACATGAATTTCCCCATTACATAGTACATACATGCATATAGACTCAATGGTACTATATAATATGGTAGGCACTGTGTTTGGTGACCTTCATACAAATACAGTTTGAAAAAAGCAACATGCGATGACAATTCCAGTTACAGACGCCATCTTGAAATGGAACCTGTTAAAGAAAGTGAGATGTGATTTTATTGCGACAGTAAAAGGAATGCAGCCTTAATAACATTGTGACCCAGACAATTGGACGTCTCTGAAATGGTTTGTTGGTGGGCGTAGATGGTTCACAACCATAGCCATTGTATGTAAGAAGGTTATACCTGAGTATTAATATCACTCTATTAATTGGGCCCAATGTACTATTTATCGTAGGCATACCTACCTAAAACAATGAAAATAATTATTCTGCCAAATAATGAGTTTATTAGGCAACAAATTGCTGACTTTGCAAGCTAGTAGAATAACCTTATGTACGAATTAAGTAATTTATTTGTTGGGCGTGAGTAAATAGCCTATAATTATTGGAATTCCCAGCTTAACCTTAGACTAAATAGGCGGAGCATGCGCCTCACTGCAGCCAATAGCATTGAGTAATTCTTATGTATCGATCGGTATCGATACAAGAGCTACTATTTTCTTGCCTGAAGCTCCGCCCTTGCT
>JAQIWR010002803.1:0-10477 GCA_034695945.1 Glomeris hexasticha | reverse complement strand
GCCAATAGGGATGCACGATTATCCACATTACGGCCTCCATATTGGCAATAGGACACGCCTACTGAAATTGGTCAATTGGCCACGCCCTGTCAGTTCACCTTTAAACTCAACATGCGGTGCTTTAAAACTTGGCAATTTGAATTGACGGACTGTTTAAAAGTCAGGACCCTGATGCTCTTAAAAACGTGGCCAGAATTCAAATTTCATGGAAGCATTGGAAGAGCACCCACATATTCATATTTGCCCCAAGTCAGCATCTGCATATTTTACCGTTTGCAATTAACTTTACAAATGCCCAGACATTTCGCTCAGTTACAGCAAAGGTTACAGTACAGTATATTCCAATCGTACTGTTCTTGAATGTCGAATACCCTTTATATCCTATCTGAATATGCAGAACTGGTGACGATCACCTGTTAATATGCAAAACATATTATTTTCTCAATATTTGTCAGCCCAAAATTGCCTTGCATTGCTTTGCATTACCCACTATTACAATAAATGATCCAGCAGATCTGCACGAGAGCAACAATAAAAAAGAACAACATGGTGTTCAGTATGGTATATAATTTTAGACAGAATTATCAGTGTAAACATGTCTTCAAATTTCAGTCTGCAATTTATATACCGTTGGTTTGAAAATTAGCATTAGGCCCTATTTTACCCTATATAAAACTTTAAAAAAATTAATTTTGTTTTAGTATTGTCTTGATAAAATGAGAACTCTATGCAGATTGGTCGCACTGCTTTACATAAATCCTTCACGTAGCACTCTTCAAAATTGTTCTCAAATTGCTTTCACTTTTTGCAGTGTAGGTGTAAGGTGCACCAAAAGATAGAGGGATATAGGAAAAAACATGGTTGTGCAGGGCAGGGAAGGCTGTAGTTGCGGTGTCCTCTTATTAGGGATGGATGATAGTATTGGTAGCACTAGCAGTGTATAGTGGTGTTGGTCGTCTGAAAAGTTTCAAAGAGCGGCTCCTTTGACGTTCAATGTGCTAGCGTCAAGTGTGTGCCTATTGGAGCGGCTTGTTTACATTGGCCACGTCCCTCGTCTATAAAAAGGCGCACACAGAGCCCAGAGCCCAGCAGTCACCACTCGATGACAACCTGCCTGTGGTGCACATAGGACTACACATTGGACGAACACCAACATGATGACACTCACTCTGCGCGTGCTCGTGTCACTCACCCTCTTGCAAATCACCACCTGCACATCTTCCTCCTCCCGTCACTCCCGATGGGCAGAGCAAGCCTTCGGCTTCATCCAGGCCCTCAACTGCGAAGAGGTCTTCTTCACCACCGATCGAGAGTGTCGCGAGCTGCAGAGGGTGGCCAAGGATGGAATCAACGTGTGGATTGCATCAGTGGCAGAGACAGATTTAGATGTAGATACCCCTGAGGAAGAGCCATCAGGCTCTTCGGAGCAAGGTCGGTTGGTGGCAACACTACCTGATGGAGCACTCAACAGAGGAGAACCTCACGATGCGGTGCTCGTTGTAGACCCGTTTCCCGAAGCTGACTTTGGACATTTGGTGGTGGTGTTCTTCTTGGACTTCCAAGTGCCACAACTGGAGTGCAAGGTCAATGGTGGTACTACTTTAGGTAGGTCGTTAACATTCTACTACATATTTTATTGCGGCGGTACTTAAATTGAGTACGAAATTTGATCAGTTGTCATGCATCCATACTCAATCACTGCGTTGACAAATGATAACTTGTCAAAAATGTATAGCAACATAATGTAAAATATATTTGTCCATCATTCGGAAATGGGACAATCAGTTTTACTAACGAAATCCTAATTTGCCAGTTATTCAATGTAGATCGAGTAGGTATGTAAAACCATTTTATAAATTGCATGCGTTATATTCTTCGTGTTTCCTTGGAAAATAACGCTCTATAAATTTTTTAATATTCAGAACGATGCAAAACATGAACAGAAATGTGAATCTGCAAATAACTTATTTTCGTCGAAATGTTCTAATTTTATCGTTTTCGATCTTCAAAATGACAACAGAATTGAATAATTTATATTCTATAGTTGCAATATAAATTGTTGCATTGCGTTTGCCCAGTCACACATTGTGCGTGCAATGAAATTCTTAATGGCTTTTTGCATCGATTATGTCATTGATGCAATTAGGGAGTGGAATTGCATAGATTGGTATAGATTACATCGGCATGTGCTTTTTCTGAAAGTGCACTAATTGAGTACTTGTAATCTGATTGTACCTGTCGATACAAAGTTGGGTGGACAAAAAATATCTATTACTCGTATAATGTAGATGGAGGAGACGAATGCATGACTCTGGCCCTGAGGAACCGCTGTTTGAACATTTTGGAAAAAAGGAACCGACGTCGAAATTTAGCCCGACGTTGCGAGATCAACTTTCTTCCCTTTGTACACCGCGAAATCGGCCAACAAAATCCGGCACCATTCGATCAAAGGCTCACCTGTCGCAACCTCTCAGGTGAGAAAATTCATCATCTTCCTATAGCTCCAAGAAAATTCGAACCGAGTCACGATCGGAATCGATCAAACGTCAATTTATTTATGCTAATCAACTATACAAACAGTAGTTAAATTATGCAGGAACTCGGAGTTGGTTTCAGCAACAAAAAACACTTCGGCAAATGTTTTTCTCTTATATACAGAATGATAATGACTTGAAAAATGTCTTCATATTTTCAGTCGATGCCTGTCTAGTCCAATTTAATATTAGTGGAATAAATTATTTTAAAATATGCCAATAACTTTTTCCACATTTCCAGATTTTAATGCGAAAATGCATGTGTTGGCCTCAATTGAAAACACTATAAATTTCCTATTTTCCTCAAAACCCTTTATGGAACAGGAATGGACATGACAGTCTATGCATGTTAAACGATTTATTTTAAAATGCGTATGTATGTTTATAAAAATTGAAGATGTATTAAAGGTGAACTGACACGGTTTTGTAAGGTACCTTGAAAATTGGCCTACACAAAGTTAATCAGTGCATAAATGAAGTGTTGTAACGGAATCTCTGTGAAAATTAGTAAAAAAAAGTTATTAGCGATAGAAGTTTGGCGAAATGGCCAGCGCCACGCCCATGCCACGCCTCCCATAGGGATATGCAGGACGGAATCCGTTTCCATGGAAACTTTTGTAAATGTTCCGTTTGCAAACAAACTACTGATTTTATTTTTGGCAAACTTTGACAGTTTGACCTAGACATGACTCTCTACTTGGGATAAGGTTTTCGTCAAAATCTAAATTCACCTGTCATTTCTTCTTTAAATCTCATATGCGATTGACACTGCAAAGTTTTCCGGCATTCGCAGGTTTCGGCACATGCCCAGAGCTGCGTGCCAAGAACGAGACCTCGAGGATCATGTGCAATCCTTTGGATGTGAACACCCAACGTTGCCAGACAACCCATGAAACGGTTAACACCAGGTGTCGCATCTTGGAGATGTGCGACCATGCAGTGCTGCTGGCCAGTGGTTGGAACCGGGAGCACAGTGTCGGCAGACACGCCCTCAACTTACGGGCCATGTACCTGATGCTTTCCGAGAGTGGTTTCAACAAGGACAACATCAAGACCTTCTACGCCAACGGGGGCTACGGTCATCAAGGTACGCACCGAACATGATTACAGGGCGCTTGTCTCGAAATCAGGGGTTGGCCTGCCATCTATAATCAATGCTTTATGTTCAAATTGCTCGTTTTGCGTCAAACACTACCTCGGGCCATCTCAAATGAAATATCAAACTTTTTTTGTTTCATACGCACCCCTTCACCTCAATCATCCCACGTGTGCAGTTTTAGAGGATGATTCAGCTTCAATTTACCCATCTGCAATGAAGTTAGCCTTACGACATCACATTAGGAAATTGTGCCAAATGACGCACTGTGCCGATTCCTTGGTCATCTATCTAAACAACCCAACGCAGAGTGACGGTACCATGTTGCTGTGGGATGCTGATGGTAATGGAGAGGTACACATTGCAATAGTTCAAGTAAAATTAGGGTATATATAGTTTAAGATGCATGTTCAACTTTTTGCTCATTAATATTTGACATTGCAAAACACCTTTGTCATTGAAAATAAAGAACGGCTATTACTTTCCGGATAGCCCTAGTGACTCGGCCTTGAGTCCCAAATACTTTACATTTCAACCGAACTTTATTTTTTAAAAAATCGTCGAATTGCTTGTTTACGACTTTAGATGGTGTTTGTTGTGTAACTAAATGTCACAAAGAACTTTTTCAGAAAAAAAGGAAAGGGTTGGAACGGTGTATTAACCAATGGTGTACTCACATTATTCAGATGGACGTGACGGAAATTTACACATCTCGTGAATTCCTGACCGACTTGAGGGAATGTGAAGCCCGGCAAGTAATTATCATCGCTGACCAGAGCTTTTCCGGGGATTTGGTGAAAGCTTTCCTCAGATCTAACCGCCATCGAAACGTGAAAGTATTTGCCAGCGGCCGAGAAGGCGAATACTCATGGGATTCTCAACTCACAGCACATTGGACCAATTTCAGACACTCCCACACGTGTGTCGATGACGTCTACCAGGTGATTTCCATGTCCATATTTTGATCATGTATCCAGGAAACAATTCTATAGTGCATGACCAAAATCGTTCCTACCCTAGTACAAAATTTCTGCAGAAGTCTGCAGGAAAAACTTTCAAAGTCCTACAGGAAATTGGGAATTTTCCTACATAATTGGGGCAGATATGTGCAAGGAATCTAGTAATCAAAAACTTTATTTAGCATTAAAATCTACAGGAATTTGTATAGACCAAAATTTTCTTTGCAGACTGTCGCCCAATTTCTAAAACAATTTCTAAAAATTTTGCGGGAGACGTACAAAATTTCCGGCATGAATTTCAGGAGTTTTCCTGTAGAATTGGGGCAAAAGTCGAGGAATGTTTATGAAAATAATTATTTAGCATGGAAATCTGCAAGGAAAAATATAATCTCAACATTTCCTGCAGGACTTCTGCACCAATTCTGCAGAAAATCCTTTCAAAGTCCTGCAGGATTTTTTTTATTGGGTAGTCTTTTATTATTGGCCCCAAATCTCCTCGTCACATAGCACTTCATGCAATCACACACAAACAATTGTTTACAACTTGACACATGCAAATCGTCACATCACAGTTGACACTCACAGGTCGTCACACATAAATGGACGCAATACACTTGGTCACATATTCACCATATATCAGGTGCAGCACTCGTCACGTACTTCTCGTCACAAGCTGCATGTCACACCTCATAATTTTCGTAACAGCTTTAAAAAATTAATAAAAAATTGCGTAAGTATTTGTAATCAAGGGGACTAGCGTGACGAGTTGTATTGTGTCGAGCAGCGTGCGAGGAGTGCATGACAATTGCTTTTGTGACAAGAAATGCTTGACGAGTAGTGCACATGACATGGTGCACCATGTAAATGACAACTTAGTATGTGTCGACTGGGTGTGACGAATTGTCATGTGACGAGATTGTGGCCAAACGATCTGCCATTAATTATTCGGGTGTCTCCTTGTTCAGATTACAACCATATTCTGACATTAATTATACTGTTGTTTTTCCAACAGGCAAGTAAATCAGCGGTAAGGAAATCAACTCCAACAATGCATGACGGTTCGAACGGTGACATCCGAACGACAATTTTCGGTGCTCCATGTGACGTCAAACCACCATTCACTAAACACGAGTTGGAGCGTCGCTTTTATGGATGTCAAAATCTTCCAACTAAAGTATGGCTTAGTAAATTTGCCCCTTCGTAATTCGAACGGTAATTTATATAGTCCGAGAGAGAAACTGTTTCAGAAATTAATTGGATTCTTTATAATCCAGGTATCATCAATAGGTGTAATGTGACGTCATCATTGCGCCTGAGTAACATGCGCTCCTGTTCTAAATTGTGCTGCGCGCCCGTACAAATTATTTCTTTCAATTTCTAATTTTGGTTCATTTAGAGTCTGAACCATTATACAAACAAGACATGTCATGGAAATCGACCCAGGGATTCCTTGACAATAGTCAGGAACTTTACCAACATGGCCATGCATGTCTTGTTATGATCATATTCGCAACGAGAACTTGTCATATGGCTGCATATTACAGTGCAACCATTTTCCAATTTGTAATATAATTCACAATGGAGAATAGTAATTACTTTGTAAAATTACCCATTGTTTATGTGGTTAATGGACGTTCCCAATTCAATTGTATAAATCTTCCACTGTGGGTAATTAATGTACATAACAAAATTAATTTCACAAGTTGGCATCAGTGGTGATAATTATCATGTTTGTCTTTTAATACGGAAAAATGTTTTATGTATATAAAGAATAATTGTATATGTATGTAAATGATCTTTATGTAAATATAAATGCCAAATAAATGTAATCCAATATAATCAGAATGAAACATTTTATAACAAAAGTCAATTTAATTGTATTCTTACACTCTTACAATATATTGTACCATGAACTAGTTAATGTATTTTGACATTTTAAATGACAACGATATGCATATTTCACACGCACTTTGCGCTGGAATCCATTGTACAAGTATTTCATTTTTTACAGACAGACACAGTAAAATTGTGACCGGAAAAATACGACGGCATTGAGCAACACATCTCAAATAAAACTGTACGAAGAATTTCTATGTGTATATATTAAATTATGCACAATTAATTATTAAGACTTGGACCAGCTTCAACTTGGCACTACGGTGAACAGGAAGTACAATAGCATACTTTAATATCTAGGACATGTTTTCTTAACCAGAAGAAATGTATTGTTACCGAGTTTAGTAGCAACAAAAGGCATTTTATAATTAATTGCTGTTGTACTTGCAGTTCAGCAGTAGGGAAGACAATGTAAAGCTTGAATATCGACCAGTTTTCACTTCTAAACTAGATGTACTTATTACCACGTACTTCTAACTAGATGTACTTATTACCACGTACTTCTAACTAGATGTACTTATTACCAGATACACCGAAGTCTGACTGTTCAAAAACAATCAACTATCTACCTATATCTCCCTTTAACTTCAACCATGTCCCAAAGTGTTGGTGCTGGCTTGGTACACATCTCCATCACAGTGTAATCTCCATCTTGCCGGCCTTTAACACCCAGACAAAGCCCAGCAGCCACATTGTAAAATGTGATTCCTGTATTGGTCTAATATTCAAAATAGAGTGAATGTCAACTAATAAAGGCAGTGGTTACTTATAAATTACTTTTGTTACATCCAAACCTTGCTATTATGCTTCCATTCCTGAGTTCCACCCATATCGTGGCATTTCGATATACGAGGAGTTTCATCACTTGCATCTAAACAGAGCAATTCTGCCAGAAGCAATTCATGTTTTTCGGTTTCAAACCATACCTGCAAATAAAAACTGCGGTTCAACCTTTTCAGTAGTTTATATGCTTATGTAGAAACTTATCAATTTGCCAAATTTCACTTGAGATTTGGACTTGCGGCACGGTCTAATGATCAGCAGCGATCCCTTCGTTGTTGGATCTTCCTCAGATTCCAAACACAATTTTGTGTCCGACAGTTGAATCTTTATCAACCAGCAATAATTCCACATTACAGTCACTTATGAACCTCAAACGTTAATATGGGATTCACGTACTCGGAATTGTCCAATGTAATTCTGCACTCTTTTCTTCCACGGCAGCATTATTCTCCCTTCCTTCTTATTGCTTAGTATGCTAGGATTCGATTTTTTCACATCTCCTTGTTCTGAAGGAAGCTTCAGTTCGGGATAAACGTTCTCCAGGTACCACTTGAACGAATTACATTTCAATTTCTTCCGTAGTTCAACGCGTTCAGTGATATTGCCGTAAGGATAAGCTCGAGCATCCGGGCGTGTCTCAAAGAAATACTCCTGTAAATATAGTAATTAATAAATTTGCCATTTGCAATGTGTAAATAAATGCACTCATTTGAAAAGGTTACTTTGTATTCATCCATCCACACTCGAGCAACTCGCAAAGAATTATGCAGCATTGTGTCTTGTCCGGAGGGCGAGCCGTACGGCCTACGCTTTCTGAAAATATGGCCCACCCTTGAACATGGAATTATTTCCAAATGTCCCCCACACATCCAAACCTACAAATAGTAATTATATGTTCAATACAAATATAAACAAACCTAATCAGTTTTGAAGATGACAAAAAATGCTCACCCGAAAGGAAATTTCCAAGTTCTCCCCTCCCCATATATCCATCCCAGGGTCATATTCCCCCAATTCAGTGAAATAAGATTTCTGAATAGCAAACAGTCCTCCAGCCATCGTGGGAGATCTTAATTTTTAAAATAGTTAACATTAGTTTATAATTGTATAATTACAATATATACAGTCACTTACTCACCTGATGGGCTTAATATAATCCTCAGGTTCACTGTACGTCCGTGGGACGCTGTCCCATTTAAAATGCAGACCCCAGTTAAAACCACCCCTTACTAAAGGTGACGAAGTATAAGCGAAAGTATCTGCATTTATTATGTCAATTATTGGACACACGACCGCGGTCCTGTCTTCGGCTATCCGCGCTAACAGAGGTTCCAACCATTGCGCGTTCACCTCGCAGTGGCTGTCTAGAAAAACTAAAACCTTGGAATAGAATCAGAAATTTTGTGTAAGTGAACATGAAACTAGGCAGCTGATAATGAGAATTTTTGTGATTTTCAGCACCTCTCCAGTGGCTTGACGAGCCCCGTGCATTCTCGCTCGGATTAGTCCTTCCCTCTTGCCTGTTCTAAATATTATGATTTTTGATGGTAGATTGCGAAGATACAATTCCAAATCTTCTTTAAGTTCATCTATAAAAATAACAGATGTTAACAGAGATTCAGGAAATATATACATATAATAATTCAAAAATTGTTAAACAGCAGCTGTAAAATTAACGAGATTTAACTCTCGCTGCCTTATTCCTTAGAACTGTGAATTATAAAAATATTGACTATATACCAAGAGTGCTTTCATCATCCACCAAGATAATTTCTTGTAAAAGATGAGGAGGACTACGTTCGAGGACTGTGTGAACTGTCCTCAACAAAGCCGACTTTGCTTCATTGTAGAAACATATAATTACGCTAACAGTAGGCAGGTTGGATCGATATTTTTCAGATTTGCATCTGCAATTAAATAATGCAAACACCCACAATATTAATCAGCAAAATCACTCCACCAGATCAATTGTACTTACAAAGAATGTCTAGTATCAGGGATCTCTCTCCGATTCCCAATTCGGTTGCTGATGAGAAGATTGAAAACATGGTGACGGTAACCTTCATTTCGTATAAGTTGGTCAGCACGTGATCTCACCAGACCCAACTCTTCCAGGTTTTCCAGGTTAGCAGTTGCAGGTACAGCAAAGATTTGTTTTTTGACATTTTTAAATTTCCCTTCTTGATAATTGCCTGCACCGTTTTCGCCAATTACATTTATGTGATTTGAATCGTAGTCTTCAAAGTTGTTTGGACTTTTGTGTATATTATGCTTATCGAGTCCATGACGCAGATCTTCTTTATGTTTCCCAAACCAAGTTTTCTTAGACACGTCCTTCTGGAACCTGGATGGTGACCCTTGCAATTTCCATGTCGGATTTTGTGAATGGGCAAAATTGGCATTTTCACGATATGCATCTGTACTGTCACCGTCACCTCGATTTAAATTGACGTATAGGTACAGCACAACCACCCAAGTTACAGTGGTTACAACAATTCCAAGACAAAATGACTTGTAGCGAAGTGACCTTGACATCCTCTAAAATTGGGACATACAAGTGGAAAGGTTTTTCCCTCCTTTATTAGTCTGCAACTAAAATTCATCTCGAATGCTGCCTCTCTGCTTAGTATTCATTATCCATCATGTCTCTCTAGATCCACCAAACATGTGCTAAAAGATATAAAAAAACTGCGTTAAAATAAAAGAAAGCACACCGACATCCATGCAAAGCATTGATGCACGATTCAGGCCTAAATCAATTTTTTCACTCACCTGCGCTTGATCTGGTGATTATTGTTGTGAGAATACTGTACACAGCAGAAAACTAACAATCGAACATTTACCACCTCAATACCCAATAATGCAATTCCACATTTGAACAAATTGATTTGAACCAAGATTTGAATCCAAGTTTGAATGAACAGCAAAACTTCCGACAAGCACTGTGAGCGACTGCGAGCAGTCGAAACACCGTGAGTCGAAACAACTGCGGTCGAAACGGAGATAGCAGAAGCGCCGTAGCATTCCAAGGTACTTAGAATATATAGGAAAGGTAGCGCCAATGTGGGGTGCGCACAACAGAAAATTAATTTTGTTTTGCACATGACGTCATACGCTAGACGTTCTGCCGCTTTTATACGAGCGCCAGTGAATTGGTGCACTTTTCCAATTATCGGCTTAGTGATCGGTCTTTTGTTCACTTAATTGCG
>JAQIWR010002802.1:0-10478 GCA_034695945.1 Glomeris hexasticha | reverse complement strand
CCGGGTCAAAATGACCAACTTGTGTGAGTGACCAACCTTTCTGAGTCACTTTGACTAACTTATTTTCTGAGTGTATGATCTGCAGTGAAGCCCAAATACAGAATGCTGCTCTACGTATATATTTTTACTTAGGTATTTGTGAAAGTTTTACAGTAGCCACAATAGAGAAAGAGGACATGCCCCTGCACTAACTTGTAGACCACTCAACGTTAATTAGCATAGTTTTAGCATGTTAATTACTGTATTTCCAAATTGATCTCAAACAGTATTCCACAATCAAAATCCGGCAAAAACGAATTGCACAACGCAGTAGCCTGTAGATGCACACCTGGTCACTCAAAAACCTTGTAACTTTGATTCAGCAATCTCATGTTCGCAAAATCTCATTTTCGAGTGCTATTTAATATTCTGGTGAGGTTTGCCGATTGAAACAGCGTTTTCTTGTACTCTTTGGGAATACTGACCGAATGTGAGCAAGTGAAGTTAAATAAGGTTAGACATGTTGGCATTCATTGGCTGTATTGAACGACATCATTTAAATTGTGCATGCTGCTTATGAGTACCATGCGATGCTGTATATAGATACGTGTTACAACTCATGGTGTCAAGAGGGTAGTGTAGTTTGATAAGTTACAAGGACCGCAATCGTTTTGCGGTTGCCACGCGGTTCGTGTGAAAGACAGACTCAAATCAATATATGGATTGCTTTTTCTTTCTTTTTGTCTCTCGACCGTGAAGCTCCCATTATGCGACTATCTTTTGTTCCCACTTTTATGACTTCTCGATTTTCCCTTTTGCGTTTTTACGCTATTTCATTAGAGAAAGTAATTGTCGCCAAGATTAAATGTCACAGTAACCTTATCCAAGCCAGATTTGAATTCGGAAAGTATATTGTTCCCGACTTGGATCTTATCCGAATCACGTCGTTTCCTTTGGAAATGCTTTCCCTTCTCGATGGACGCGGTGCTAATGTATCATTGTATATATATAGGGTTCGGTGATGTAATCGTGTGAATCTGAGCGCTTGAAATGATGGTCCCGAGCTCAGGTGTTGGCTACATAACGGTACAAGCTCAATTTCACTTTATACCAAACAGACGAGTGAAGCGATGACAGCTGTGGCACAGCTCAAGTTAAACCTCCATCCAATATGACAGAAAATATCATGGGGGTCAGAGCATTTATATGTGTTGGCATTATGAAGTTATAGTTAACAATCCCACCATGCTTCATGAACTCATATCATAAAAACATTTCATTGTTCAAAAGAGTATTATTAAAGCGGACAGAAATATCGATCAACAGACAGACAACTGAGGTTACTGAAAATTATACTTCCAGTTTCAAACAAAAAGCTGTAATCCCATTCCAAAATTATGTTTATCCAGCCAAACGTTACTCAGAAATGATTTCCCATAGGTGCAATGTCGTAGATAAGAGTTATGCTCTCAGATCACAGGAAATTGGCATAAACAATGCTTCTATTGCATATTTTTTATTTACCGAAGCGATATGGAGATATAGGAGCAGACCATATTAGAAATTGTCATAAATAAGCAGTGTTATATGCAACATATAAATAATTTTAACCGATATATTAAAATATTCAGCACTTTTTAAAGAACGAGTGTTTTAAGTGGGTCGTTAGAATAGGTCAGGGACTCCAAACCTGGTAAACGGAAAACATGCTGAATAATGCAAAAATCAACGAAATTAACCAATGCCGCCATTACATATTAGCTTTAATAGATGTGAATATTTAATGACGACACTGAACGGACATGTTTCCTGCATTGATTTGTTGCGTTTCAGGCGATTAAGGTACGAAAACAATACACGCTTTGTTTGCCAATTAATGATATGTAGCTTTAAGAATTTAATTACTCGATGCTAGATGCTGCAAGCCACATTAACTTTCCACACGAGTTGAATGCTCAGATTCATGCCAAAATCGATATTAATTATCATATGATGGATAGCTAAAGAGGTTTCTTTCACGAGCTTCAGCGTTTTAGCATTGTTGTTTTAGCAATTTCTTTTAGCAACATCTTATCAATTTACTTGTAAAGTATGACATATGCATTTCATTATTGACCATATGTTAGGCACCATCACCAACATAGGCCTATAATAAAGCATATGCGGAGTCAGGCTTTCCTTCTCCATGAATATATTGGAATAATTAGAAGGATAAGCATTATATGGCATTTAAAAATAACTGCTATTATAGTGATGGGGTGCGTTTGCAACACGTTTGAGCTACATTAAATTTCGTATCATAATTGAATATGCATTTTAATCATCTTGCTGACATGCCACAGATAGGTGACGATT
This sequence comes from Glomeris hexasticha, assembly GCA_034695945.1. NCBI lineage: Eukaryota > Metazoa > Arthropoda > Diplopoda > Glomerida > Glomeridae > Glomeris > Glomeris hexasticha. Next base: position 8,144 of record JAQIWR010002802.1, on the reverse strand, counting down.
CAGATCACGAGGATTAATTGCCACGCGAGTCCATTAAGGGCATAGTGCTGCAAATAGCCTAGCTCCACTTCCATCATCAATCTTGAAACATTAATAACTCGCTTATCTCAATTGACTAATAATCATATATGAGCTATACATATGCGCTATCAAGTTATGTATACGTACGCCCAAGTCGTTATTATATACGTTCATCTCATGTGATAAATACCGACTAAAATCATGTGTCCTGTGACAGGGGACAGATTTGTCGTCATGCCTACGGGAGAAATGCACGTCTTAAATGTCACAGATGAAGAAAGAATGTGGAGTTATCGCTGTCGCACATATCATCGGTTGACAATGGAAACGAGAATTAGCTCAACTGCCGGCCGTCTCATTGTTACAGGTAAGAATTACACTACCAGACAAACTCATTCCTGTGCTGCAATAATTTAATGATTCAAAAAACATGAAAAGAATTTTATGATTTATTAATAAAGTTTAAATGCCACGATTTATTATGCACCCTGAAATGCATGCAACAATGCAATATGCAAATACAGTGCACTATATGCATTTAATTAACTTGCATTAACTTAACAGAACTATACAGGGTGGTCCTGAAGTGTTGCCTGTTGAGGAATAACTAAAAAGTGGTAGCAGATTCGTGGTATATGCCCATATGAATATGAAAACAATCAGAAGAGGTGGGCCGATCGCTGAGGCATACTGAGAATGATCTTGAGTATATTTTTCAAGGGCAATTGAATTCTACCTCAGAAACCGTGCATTTTAGAACACTATAGTTTCAGTTGGTAAGTTGTAGAGCATCACCTGATTAGTCAGAAAAGTGCGTTAGATGCCTGTTTTGACTAAGCACAACCGCGTACGGAGCACCACCGTTTCAGCTATGTGTGCATTGCAGGGCAGCCATCGAATGGTTTCATACTTCCAATGATAATCGTGCAACTGCAATTGTTGCACCTTGGAATTACAATGATCTGTGACATTTTTTATTGTAATTTAAAATTGGAGTATTCTGCTTGTGACTCTATGTTGGCTGCCCTGCAATGCACACATAGCTGAAACATTGGCGCTCCGTACGCGGTTGTGCTTAGTCAAAACAGGCATCTAATGCGCTTTTCTGACTAATCAGGTGATGCTCTACAACTTTCCAATTGAAACTAGTGTTCTAAAATGCACGGTTTCAGAGGTAGAATTGGCCTTGAAAAATATACTAAAGGTCATTCCCAGCATGTCTCAGCGATCGGGCATATAGTACCACGTATCTGCTACCACTTCTTAGTTATGCCTCAACAGGCAACACTTTAGGACCACCCTGTATATTGAACGCCTACGAGACTGGTGAAAATTGTTCAATGTATAGAGGTGTTCAATTTATCAAAGCATGAAATTGCCAATGACTAACGTTTGGGACTGCTAAAAATTGTTCAATCGTTCAGTTTATCCAGGTGTTCAATGGTACTGGTTTCACTGTACCATTATATAGTACTACAGTAGAACCTGTCTATGGTGGAATATCAAGGGTTGGCCCGAAAAGACTTCCCATCATAGACAGGTTTTCCAGCATAGGCTATATGGAGTTTTTTATATTGTCCAAAATAAGTCAAATTTTCCACCACAGACAGTTTCCACCATGGACAGGTTTCACTATATGCTAAAATCCTGTAATATATTATATAGCTTAAAACCAGTTTGATTGTTTTCAATGAGTTTTTTTAATTTCAATTTTTCATTTGCTTCATCAGTTATTTATAGCTTCTCTATTCTGTATATCCAAAATCAATAATTTCCAGGTCTTTCGAGCAGGAGGATCACACTGTAGAAACAAGATTAGTGAATAGCTCATTTTCGACCGAATGTAACACGTGATCCTTTTCTCCAGGAAAGGGCTTCAATCGTCCGTCAACACCAACTCAATTGCGCCACCTGGTGTCGCTCCAATCTGGCAGAACGGATGAATGAAATCGATTTGGCGGGAAAAGCGCTGGTTTCCATGGAAACGAGGATTGGGATGAAGGGGTGGGTGGGGTATATTGGCAAAATATATAAGCGAAATGGGCCCTTGTACTACCTACATATCTTATTTGCAAAATCTTATTGGCAAAAAAAAGACAAGTTATACAAGATGGCCGCCATCAAGAACTGGTTTGCCGCCATTTTTTTTTCTCGATAGGGGGGAATATGGAAGAAGGGACTTCCGGTCTGGTGAGCACCAAATGCACTTCCGGTGGTTTTTACAGGCGATAATTTCCACGATTCAGTGCAGGCAGTTGGGTGACAAACTAGGGCACTTCCGGTACCATATCCTTTCTCTTATTCTTTTATCAGCGGCCATCTTGGAAAAGCTAACTCCTTTTTTCACCCCCACCCCCACCACCCACCATCCCACAAAAAGAAATTGAGCTAAAGTAAAGAAATATGTCGACATTTGCTCCTCCATCCTTCCCATATATACAACAACTCAATGGAAAAGTTGCTGAACTGAAAACTTTCCCAATTTCGTCAAAACACGCCCATTGGCCCTTCTTTCCCCTCCTTTCATTCCCCTTTATCAAAATGTCTCTTCCATTCACAAAATACCGTTTCCACAACTCCATTCAACGTTCTTTGACCGCCGCCATTACAACAGTCAGCCTTTTCCTCCCACATACATACATATTAGTACTACAAATTTTAGACTCTGTTCAGACAAAATGGGACCTTTAGATCGAATCTATTAGGACCATTTGGTCCTTTAGATTTCGTAAAGACCATTAGGCCCATTGATTCCATAATGACTAGTGCCTTTGGTTTTCTTTAAGACCATTTGGCCCTTTGTTTTCCATTCATGATGACTATTGGGCCCTTTGTATTTTATTCATGATGACTATTGGGCCCTTTGTATTCCATCCATAATGAAATATTTCGCTCATGGAAACGTAGTATGTGATGTAGTTATTAAATACAGTATGCTAGTTGCTTATTATTTGCGTATATTTGCAGAGACAACACCTACTACAACGGAAGAGACGACCACGTCACCGCATACTCATCCGCAAGCGAACAACTGGACGCGTGCGTATCGTTTCACGGAGCGGTCCGGTTTGTTGGTTGGACATTGATAGAGCCCTCGTATTATTTCATTTGCAGAAACCTGCGTTTTGCCTTCCGACCCAGGCCCTTGCAACAACCTGGAACCGAGATGGTACTACGAGCCCGCGCACACCACCTGCATCCCTTTCGCTTACGGCGGTTGCGAAGGCAACGCCAACAACTTCCTCACGTACGAGACGTGTCTCACCACTTGCGCCACGTCACGTAAATAATTCTTCAAAGCATCTAATTTACATGATATGTAAATCATCTGCACGTACTTATACATTTTAACCTCCATCTTCCAGAACCGTGCCCAGATCCGGGAGATTGCAGCTCTCTGTCGTGTCCTTACGGACCGGAGCGAGGAAGGGACTGGAGGGGCTGCATACATTGTCGATGCGCCGAACCTTGCAGGGTGGGTTGAATGTTTCCCGTCACACTGTCTGACATTTATCCTCTCGCTAAGTCACCGGGGAAACATCTTTAGGATTACGAGTGTCCGGAAGGATCGCGATGTACCGTGGAGGTTCACGTTGCCGAAGATGGTGCGACGAGGGCTCAGGCAATATGCCGACAAGGTAAGTTGTCCAAATATAGTAAAACCTGTCTATGGTGGAAACTGTCTATGCTGGAAACCAAGGTTATAAGAAGATAAGGTTTGCTCATGCCTTGGGTATCCAGTGACGTCATGCAGAACCAGTGGGAAATTATATGAGAGAACCCTGGAGCGAACCGACCGAACCTTGTCTCTACCTACCTTGGGTATCCAGTGACGTCATGCAGAAAATTTGCATGAGCAAACCTTATCTCTCTAATAACCTTGGCTGGAAACAGTGCTGGAATTAACCTGTCTATGGTGGAAAATTTGCATTTGTTGGACGCCCAATTACAGTATAAATAGACCAAAACTTGTGCAGGTCCCTGCAGGATTCACATAGCTATGACAAAATAGTCTTCAATGCAGGATTTAAAATAGAACTTTTCCTGCACAAATGTTCCCGCACAAGGTGTCATGAAGGACTGTGCAGAATTTTGCAAGATTTGTTTCTGCAGAAATTTTTCTATATAGGCCTCGGTAGCCACGCCCCTTTTCCATAGGGCGACACATTGTGGCGCTGCACCAAAACACTTGGTAGGTAACTTCTATAGGAAAACCCCAATAGTCCTCGTAGAATCCAAAGGGCCTAATCAATGGGCCTGATTGTCCGAACAAAATCTAATGGATCCATCATTGGTCCTAACAAAGACTAAAGGGCCCAATGGTCCCAATGGAATCTAAAGGTCCAATGGTCATAACTGGGAAAAAGGGCCCAATTGTCCAAACGGAATCTGAAATCGAAAGTGCACTATCCAATTGTCTAAATGAAATCCAAAGGGCCCAATGGTTGAAATGAAATATGAAGGGCTAAATGTTCTTAATGAGAACCAAAATGCAAAATAGTTGTCATGGTATGCAAAGGGCACAATACAGTCTGATGGGCACAGTGGCCCTAACGGAATCTAAATGGCCCAATGGTTCTTGTGTAATCCAAAGGGCCTAATCGAATCTTGAAGGCATAATGGCCCTAATGGCTTGAGTCTCCGTATCCCACCCCTAAATGAACACGTGTTCATATGGTAGGCATGATTTGTAGCTATACCCTACCTAGTTATCCTAAAAGCTACCACCAGGTGGCGCAAAAATTTCTTCTCGAGGCCTATTACATAAGTCGCAAAACTTAGTTCGTATAAACAAGAAATTAATTATAGATACAAAAAATGAGGTATAATGTATAAATAGCAAGAAAAAAACATTCAGTAAAAACCAGAGCCTGAATGCATAGAAATTGTTATAGTGAATAAAGTGAATAATGGAGGAGGCGCCACCTGGCGGCTATTGAGACAAGCAAAATATGACTGCAATCGTTGTTCAAAGGTTCATGTGAGAAAAAGTAAAGAGTAAGACAGCGACGACATCTGGCAATAAATAATAAATTTACAAAAGACCTATTTTTCGCTTTCTTTCATGCATTTAAAAAGAAAACCAACAAAAATAGCTTTGCTGTAAATCTTATCCAGGAAGCAACAAATAATGCAACTTTTCATTATATACCCATGCAATTCAGCCTATTATTAAGCACCATATACAATTAATTTACCATTCGAGCGTACAAATTCCTCAACATTAAAAACGCTAATAACAAAATCATGAAAATATTTACAAACAAAGCCTACATACTGTATCTCACAAACAAAATTACAAATAACTTTTATGAAATCCAATCCTCCCTCGTAGCTCATGCATCCCTAAACATTAAACAGCTCCCCCTGGTGTCCGTATTGCCTATAAAATTCTATCCCGTCGTTTTACAAGCACTAACGCAGGGTCGTCAAATTATATCCAAATAAAGGGCCCATCAAAACAAACAACACGCAACTATAGTACCTATAAATGTGCATAATCTCCAACTGTCTTGGATAAAGTGAATGACCTTGAACACATTAAAGGTCAACCTTATTTCCAATTTTACAAAAATACACCTGATACACACGTAATAGGTCAGATTGGTTTGCTAAACGGATCAATAAACAGAGATAACTAACAAGAACAGCTTTGTATTTATCCTTAAAGGTGAAATGACAGGGTGAAATAACGAATTTCTAATTTTGACAAAATTGTGAAAAATGATTGTGCACACAGTGAACAATACTGTCTGTTATTTGCAATTCTGGGAAAAAATTAGTTCATTCATTGTAAACAACTAAAGTTGAGTTTCATTTCTCATGTCGTCACAATTGGGGGTCACCACCACGCTTACGGCGCCCTTTTGTGACGTCACATCGCCAGGTAAGCCAATGGCGTATACTCACTCATTCTTTGATCCTAGATAATTCATTACAAATGTTCCGTAAAAACTCCGGCTTTTTGTTATTTTATGTCCACTTTCAGCAGTTCACTTTCTCATACAATGATAACACATGCATAATCAGACTAATCTTTGGAAGCACTACAACTTTCCAATTCACAATACTGCGTAAACCCAGCCGTTGAAACAATACACTCATTTTCCTTGAAAAATACACGTTAAATTGAAACGACTATGCAGATTCAGAGTCGCTATGTAGTACCTTACTTCTTACAGGCTACTAATAATAATAATAATAATCCATATGCTAACGGGTCCTATACACAAATCCAGTGTTTTAACCCGGGGGCCCTTTCCTCACCATTTTTTTCATGACTCTCGCAAGCAAGCCTGCTAACCCGTAGTCCGTAGACCCATTTGGGTGCAGAGCAAGCATATTTAATGCACCAATTTCAGGGCCCACAGCGAATCCCTAAGAAGGTATTCTAGTTAATTAGAAGATGGGGGAAACCGGAGAACCCGGAGAAAACCCATCCGAAACTGGCAGGATAACTAACTAGAAAACTCCTTTGCACATGCATAACCTCGGACCACAGAGGTGCAAGGCGAGTGCTCTAACCACTGCGCCACCAGCTCGCCTTACAGGCTACTATTACCAATAGAAATCTTACAAATTCCTGATACTAGATCACAGATTATTCGCCCAGCACATGTTTGGCCTCGTATTTATTGATCAATCTGGATTGGGTTACCATGCTGAAATGTCTACCTACCTACAAGTTAGCTTTACATATCACAAATATTTCACCTGAGGATTTGCCACTAACAAATAATTGTCATATATAAAGTCAAAATTCCATTCCTAAAATGTATACATGTTTCGCTTGCTCTTTGGTTTTTTTGCACTTTCGGTTGGTTGGATTGAAGATAGTCTGAATTTTGTGGATGCATAGAGCTGATAGGGGTGTGTTGTTATTCATCATGGTGGCATATCCTCCCCACCCCCTACTATTCCCCTCCTTACTTCCATCAATCTGGCGCCATGTTGCGCTGACGCTCCCAAAACTCATCCTTGCTTTTCGTCATCAAACTTAGGGCCCTATTTATATATCTATAGTAGGTCCCAACAAGAAGGAACCCCTCTTGCTCGTTATCATCTCCAAAGAAAAGAAACCATCGCAAATTGCCAAACTTGCAGCATTTACTCCCATATCTTTTTATATGTTTTGTGCCTGGGCTTCTTCATATATGGACTCTACCATATATATAAAAATATATCTAGGTACCAATAAAGTAGCTAACTTTCATTTGCCCAGATTGACTATATATAAAATGTGATGGTTGCTCGCCGAATTGGACCCAATGTTCGCTATAAATTGCGCACGTCTAATAATTTTATCTGATAAATGTTACAATTCAACGACACAGAGAGAAAGAAAGGAGGAAAAAGAGTGAGAGGTTTTTGGCAAAATCCAGATGATATGGCACGAGCGTTATAAATTTAAACCATCGTATAAAGACAACGTTGCGCTTAATTTGCATTCATTTCAATATTTAACACCAGGGAACCTGCATGCTTGTATATCGATCATTGTCGTCCATTATACCCCGGCTCATCAGTCAAAATCTTATCAAGTCTTACAAATTAAGTCGGACATATTGTTATTGCAAATTTCATATGCGAGCAACCAGACAGAGAACTTCAACGACACATTTTTAAAAATTCATCACCCATTCTGATATTCGGAATGAAATGAAGGGGCCATTTTGTACTTTCATGAAAATTACATATGGGTTACATAAAACTGTCAGTGCCATAAGTTAAGTCCACCTGTGATTTGCAAAACTCGTATTACAAGTGTTATTTTTTTTTTAAATATCACACAGAATTTTGTAAATGTTCAATAAATGTGTTCATTATTCATTTTACAATCATATATGAATCAAAGTAGGGCCTATCACACTATACGACTATCGATTATATTTCTTCTGAAGCCTATATGGAAATTAACTAACCTCTCTATTATGGAAAACCCATACATGTGGAAATAGTTTTTGGTCCCTTGCCAACCTACCAGACACGTTTCACTGTAATGTAACATATTTGCAAACAGCCCTATGTGAATGGTGCAGTTAATTTTACCAAGAGTGTATGAAGGTGGAGAGTATTCAACGGCCCATAGGCTCCATGTTAACATCCTACATGGAGTTTTTGAG
>JAQIWR010002801.1:0-10478 GCA_034695945.1 Glomeris hexasticha | reverse complement strand
CTTCATGTTTTTGTCGGAGCACTTTTTTCTAATTCGGAATAGCAAACTTCAGATGGTCATAATTCCGGAAGTATTTGAAATTAAGGCGAGATATTTCACAGGCATTCACACCAGATATTAAGCAATATCCACTGCAATTATGATTGAAATTGCAGAGGGTCGGGTGGGGATTTTCTTTAAAATTGGTCGTTTTGGCATGGAATGACCCTACATCTTTCATCTTTCTCGCCTCTTTCTTACATCTTGCATCTTTCTTTCATATTTCTTTCATCTTTCTTACATCTTGCATCTTTCTTAAATCTTTCTTTCATCTTTCTCAGATCTTTCTTTCATCTCTCTTACATCTTGCATCTTTCTCAGATCTTTCTTTCATCTTTCTCAGATCTTTCTTTCATCTTTCTTGCATCTTTCTTTCATTTTTCTTATATCTTGCATCTTTCTTTCATCTTTCTTTCATCTTTCTTACATCTTGCATCTTTCTCAGATCTTTCTTTCATCTTTCTTGCATCTTGCATCTTTCTCAGATCTTTCTTTCATCTTTCTTGCATCTGTCTTTCATTTTTCTTACATCTTGCATCTTTCTTTAATTTTTCTTACATCTTGCATCTTTCTTTCATCTTTCTTACATCTTGCATCTTTCTTAAATCTTTCTTTCATCTTTCTTGCATCTTTCTTTCATCTTACTTACATCTTTCATCTTTCTCAAGTCTTTCTTTCATCTTCCTTACATCTTGCATCTTTCATCTTTCTTACATCTTTCTTTCATCTTTCTCAAATCTTTCTTACATGTTTCTTACATCTTTCCACATCTTTCTCTCGGTTTTCTCACTATGTCTTTCTTACATATTTTTCACATATCTTATAAAGAAATTATGGTGGGGTAAAGAATAATATTTCTTTCGCTAAGAGCGTTTCCTGGAAATTCCCAGCAACTTACCGTACAGTCAACTGCAAGTGTTCTGCCTTTCTGAGAGAGAACCTCCGAAATCTTTTGCCTGGATGACTGGTATATATTAATATGTAGTTTATGTGGAATTGATTTGGGAATTTAAAGAGGTTATATTATCGCAAAATATTTCAATGTTCAGGCGAAGGAATTTTGCACGGATCGATCGATTGCAGCGGGGAAGTTGGACCGGATGCCGTCTTAAAAGACACGAAGCTCTTACAGTTCAAGGAAAATAAAAGTGGAAATCCTTTGGGGATTGTCATCACGGAGTTCCATATATTGGTCTTATTTTCGGACAGGTCTGTAAAATTGTGTTCGTGTAAATGGGCATTATGAATTGTATCTGAATTGGGTTTTGATTATGCTGCAGTGCGGAGATTTGGTGCATCCTTAACGAGGACCTTGTTATGAAGGATTTATTCACGGAGGTTAGTTATAGTTAATCCATCATTAAATCAAGGATTCAATATACTGTTACCAGGATTAAAGGGAAAGGAAGCCACAACACAGAGTCCACACACTCCATTACTGATACAACTTTGATACCAGCGATACATTTTCGATACACTCTCGATACACTGATACAAACTGCTGCAAACTATGTTTATTTATAACGTTAGGTCCTTTGTAGCAAATAAAACAATTGGGCCCTTCTGATTACATTGGGACCATTGGGCCCTTTGGATTCCATTACGACCATTGTACTTTTTGTATTATATTGGGACCATTGGGCCCTTTCGATTCCATCGGGTTCATTTAATTGGCCCTTTGGATTCCATTTGGATCATTGGGCCCTTTGGATGATCCATTGGGATCGTTGTGCCCTTTGGATTCCATTGGGACCATTGGGCCCTTTGGATTCCATTGGGACTATTGGGCCGTTTGGATTCCATTGGGACCATTGGACCCTTTAGTATCCATTGGGATCATTGGGATCATTGGGCCTTTTGAGGACCATTGGGCTCTTTGGATTCCATTGGTATTAGTCTCTTTGGATTTCATTGGGACCATTGGGCCCTTTGGATTCCATTGGGACTATTGGGCCGTTTGGATTCCATTGGGACCATTGCGTGCTTTGGATTCCATTGGGACCATTGGACCCTTTAGTTTTCATTGGGATCATTGGGCCTTTTGAGGACCATTGGGCTCTTTGGATTCCATTGGTATTATTAGTCTCTTTGGATTCCATTGGGATCATTGGGCCCTTTGGATGATCCATTGGGACCATTGTGCCCTTTGGATTCCATTCGGACCATTGGATTCCATTGGGCCCTTTGGATTCTATTGGGACTATTGGGATCATTGGGCCGTCTGGATGATCCATTGGGACCATTGTGCCCTTTGGATTCCATTGACCAATATTGGGACCATTGGACCCTTTATTGTTTCTGTTGGGATCAGAGGCCCTTTGGATTCCATTGGGATCATTGGGCCCTTTGGATTCCATTGGGATTATTAGGCCCTTTGGATTCCATTGGGATTATTAGGCTCTTTGGATTCCATTGGGATTATTGGGCCCTTTGGGGATTATTGGGCCCTTTGGATTACATTAACACTATTAGGCCTTTTGTATTCAATTGGTCCTATGGATTTCATTTGGAGCATTGGCCCATTGGGTTCCATTAGGACCATTTGGCCCTTTGGTTTCCATTAAGAGTATTGGGTGCTTTGAATCTTATTAGAAACTTTGGGCCCTTTAGATAACACGCTTTCGATACAGCGCTGTATTAGACAGCGTCGACCCAAGTATCAAATGGTTGCACTGTGCGCCCCCTGCTGGTAGATAGTGTGGCTATGGTCGTCACGCACGAAAATTGGGAATGCCACATCCTGGTTGATTAAGTTGAACAAATATTGATTTGTATTTGAAGACTTTAATTTTATAATTCTTCTTCGTACAAGGGAAAGTTTTGCATTTATCTTCTGCCGATGGATGGTTTTAAAAAGTTGTTTTTGATGTTTGCAGACGTACGGCCCAATGGTGAAAATGGTGAAAGATACGAAACTGGGAACTCTATGGGCTTGTTCAGAATATGCTGTATATAAATACCAAGTTACGAACGAGGCCAGGTAATATTATAAAAATTTCCCGGTTGTCTACTCCTTTTACACCTTCTACTCCTTGTGTAGAAATGTTTGGCAAATCTATTTGGAAAGAGGTGAATACGTGATCGCAAAACAGCTATGTGGTGACAATCCCGAGAATCTGGACCTTATATTACGTCATCAAGCTCACGACTGCTTCACGAGCAAAAGGTATATCCAATATTATTTGCGTGTCAAGTAGGTATCTGATCTTATTTCGTTTCATTCCTTTCTTTGGATTGTTTGAGCTAGGTACGAAGAAAGTGCAGTATTATATGCTCAGACTCAAGCATCGTTTGAAGAAATCACGTTGAGGTTTTTGCAAACCGAGCAATACGCGCCTTTGAGGACGTTTTTGCTGAAAAAATTAGCCGGCTTGCGGCCGCAGGTATATAACGATACATTACTGGTCGAAACCGTTTAGTATCACCTCGATTAGTGTCACCGTGCGTCTGGATACAGTCACCACGGTTGGCGGGAGAATTAATTAATAGGACTTTGTGCGATAAATGGGTCCATCGGTTATAATCACTTCTCATTCAGCACCTGATACAGTCAACAATTTCATACTTAATGTGGTGATAATTCCTATAATCTTATAGAAAATAGTTAATAATTTAGCGTACAAATTGGTTTAAACACAGTCAGTGAAAGCTTTTGAACACAATTGACAGTTGCTGGAAGTGCCATCACAACCGGAAGTAGGGGGCGTGGTTTATTTTTGCGCTGCTGTGATTGGTCCGCCCTAACTAGAAGTAGGATTGGTTTAGACACAATCGGGGAAATCTTTTGAACAGAATTGGCAGTTGCCGGAAGTGCCGTCACAACCGGAAGTAGGGGCGTGGTCTATTTTTGCGCTGCTGTGATTAGTCTGCCCTGACTAGAAGTAGGATTGGTTTAGACGCAATCGGGGAAAACCGACGGAGAAAACCTTTGAACAGAATTGGCAGTTGCTGGAAGTGACGTCACAACCGGAAGTAGGGGGCGTGGTCTATTTTTGCGCTGCTGTGATTGGTCCGCCCGAAGTAGGATTGGATCAGACACAATCGGAGAAAACTTTTGAACAGAATTGGCAGTTGCCGGAAGTGACGTCACAACCAGAAGTAGGGGGCGTGGTCTACTTTTGCGCTGCTGTGATTGGTCCGCCCGAACTAGAAGTAGGATTGGATCAGACACAATCGGGGAAAACTTTTGAACAGAATTGGCAGTTGCCGGAAGTGACGTCACAACCGGAAGTAGGGGGCGTGGTCTATTTTTGCGCTGCTGTGGTTGGTCTGCCCTAACTAGAAGTAGGATTGGTTTAGACACGATCAGTAAAATCTTTTGAACACAATTGGCAGTTGCCGGAAGTGACGTCACAACCGGAAGTAGGGGCGTGACCTACTTTGTCCTGCTGTGATTGGTCCGCATTATCCGGAAGTGGGCGTGGAATTGTCTGATTGGTGGGAATATAAGGACCGGAAGTGGGCGGGGCCTATTATTGGTGGAAGTTCGCAATGGATTCAAATAAATTCAGGAACATGAGCGAATGTATTTATAGATTCTGATACAGAGTCAACTTTTACATAAAGTTTCTTATACCAGAAGTACGCTTGCGGGAAACTTCGGTTACGATAAACCAATACAAGGGGGGCCTTCGAGTTGACTATAAACGGTTTTTACTGTACTCGTTTAATATTGTGCTAATGATGTCATTTTGCATTTAATTTGTGTTGGATGCATTTACAGGACAGAACTCAATTGACAATGATAATTTCATGGATAGTGGAGCTTTACCTTCAACAATTGGGAGAATTAAGAGACTCATCTCAAAGAAATACGGTCGCGTATTCCGATTTGACGAGAAAGTTTCGCAAGTTCTTAGAAGAAGATGCAGTGAAGGTGGTCTAAATAATTTCTTCATCTTTGTAATAATGTATGAAATATTTCCTATTACTGTTTATATTTATTTCTAGAAATGCGTTAACGACAATCAAGGAACCGTTTACGACCTCATCGCCGGTCACGGCGATCAGGATAATTTAATATATTTCTCCAATCTGATGAAAGGTTTTGTTATCTTTTTCTTTGTATGTGAAGTGTTTGGTAAGATTATGTATATTTATATTTTTAATTTACAGATTACAAAAAGGTTTTGCATTTTCACATCCAAAATAATCAGTATCGAGAAGCGCTGGAAACTTTAAGAAAACAAGCAAGTTTCTCCGCATTTTATTTCATTTGCAGTGTTAAATACTTATTTAGAGAAACTACATTAATTAACTTAATTAATTTCCAGAATGATCCAGAATTATTCTACGATTTCTCACCGACATTAATGCAAGTGATTCCCACGGAGACAGTCGACGCGTGGATCGCTCAGAAACGGCATTTGAATCCGTCGAGATTAATACCGGCGATGGTGCATTACGAATACCATAATCCAGATAGTTACGAGGTTGTTATTACAATGTTTATTGATATATGTATATAACAAAAGGTTATACGGTTGCAAATGTTGTGCCCGTAGAAAAATGAAGTAATCCGCTATTTGGAGTTCTGCATCAGGACGTTGGATGTTCAAGACCAGGCCATCCACAACTATATGGTGTCAATGTATGCAAGGATGCAACCGGATAAGTTGGTCCCATTCCTTCTGGTGCAAGGACAGGTGAAAGTTTTTTTCAAAAATACAGTCCGCGGTTTTTCCGAAGTACAACCCTTAACCCAGTAAAAAAATGCATGCAGGATCTTGCAAAGTTTGCAGAAATTTTTTTGCAGGAATACAAGCACGTCATGCAGGAAATTGCTGCAATGGCCTGCAAAAACATTCCTGCAAATCATATTCCTGCATAAATTAGCAAACTTTTCTTCACAAAATATCCTGCAGGAAATATCCTGCAGAAAACGCTCTCAAATCCTGCAGCATATTTTTGCAGTTCGAAAATCCTGCAGGATCCTGCATAAATTTTGGTACTGGGCAGGTAATTAACACCTGATGTGACTGTGGACGCCAATTTATTAGTGTAACTGCACAACTAATATAAAGTACGTATTTTTAAAGCAGTATTATATAAATATTTTGGTGGATATAATAGCATGCACTCTTGATAATAATTATACCAGTTTTTATTTAACTTTATAACCTTGCAACCGTATCTTCAACACGTGTTCAGATTTAACCAATTACATTTCAGATCCTATATATCTCATTGTTTTTAGCCAGTTCTCAGCCATATCAACAACATTCTATCAATGACCAGACACAGTGAAGTAGTATCATTTAGGTATGTTATGTACAATTCCTTCATTATAATTCTTAATTAAGGGCAATGGAAACTATGCAAATGAAAGTTATTAATGTAAGAATGTATTGTATTTTGTTTAACCTTGGTTTAACCATGCAGCTTGCTTCTGTAGGCTAAATGATGCTAAATTAGATCTAGCATGTGGTCAAATTATAAAGAAAATGTATTGTGCCAATTAACTTATAACTTCAGAAATAATTTCGATTATTTTTTGGAAGTCTAGCTGTTCCTTTTTACATACGTATACAATGTCAAAAAGAGCACAAACCAGTTTGAAAATGTACGAAGGACAAAAAATAAAGTGTATTCGTCCTTGGCATATTCCAGTTATATTTTCAAATGAAATTACCAGTAGGCTTCCATGTCAATATATCATGTACAGACCGAAGGTTTCGGGAAGCAACATGATATACAAGATAATTAATATGATGAAAACATGAAGCAACGTGATACAGAGAATTGTGGAAAGGATATTAAACAAAGTCCATGTTTGAAAGATACAAGTTGGGAACTCGTGGCACGTGGCACGTACGTACAATGCCCCCAATAGTCTGGATATCAGTATTATATTATTTTTAACAATTATCTCAAACGGTACGTTCTCTTTTTGTGTTTTAAGTTGCACAAAGGAATTACAAAATGGCGGCCATTCTATAGGGAATGGAGTGCTGTCAACATGCAACATGGGGAATAAACAAAGACATATCATGAAATAGAAACTGATTATTAATTTAATTTTATGCAGATGTTTCAAAGTTGATGACGTACAACATGGAAATGAGAACAGACACTGCCCTAGATGGCATCTGTCCACTTATAATCGCCCAAAATTTGAAAGAATTACGCGAAGACCCAGACACAAGTGAAGAAGATGTGGAAAAATTCCGACAAATTGTCCTAGGTTTGTGATCACTGCAAAATAACCTACTTCAAACACACAGCACTAACCTAATTCACTTGGGAAAAACATGACTTATTATTTTATACTCCATAAATATGGGGTAAATTCCTTAATAATAATAATAATCCACATGCAGTACGTTGAATTAATTTTACTACCAACTAGATCTCAGCACAGTGAATTATACCGCGTGGCTAAAAAGTCTGGTCATTTTAAAAATAACTATTAAATGTCATAAAGGACACGAATTTTGAATAGGGGAGAATATAGGAAAGCAGGCATAGGTTATCCAAAAATTGCACATCCGGTGACCTTGAACGTGACCTTCACGTGTTTACAGTTACTGTCTCGGAAGCTTACAGGGGTAGTGTAAATTAGAAAAGTGTAGTGCATGTTTCTTTTAGTGGAAGGCACAATGAAACAGGTGTTTACAATGCATATCTGATTTTTTACCAATTTATTTGCCATGCAGCACAGCAAGTACTGCATACACTGCAGGAAAGCCAACATACAATTGTGAATTACCAGTAAGGGGGTAGGTTTAATTTGAAATTACGTTTCGTTATTCTTAAATGCGATGTTTGGTGAAAAAGGCATTGGACGGGGCGGTACTAGTCCTTGGCCACCCCGATCACCAGACCATACTCCTTTGGATTTTTTCTTGTGGGGACAAATCAATGATGTGGTGTACAGAACTCCACCCACGACATTGTGTGATCTGAAAGAACGCATCAAGGTAGCATGTGCCAATACTTCACAAGCAACTTTACTGTACTTGGTGCTCAACTTTAATTGGAAGCAGATGGAATGCATTTCAAACAACTGCTGTAGAATTTGCGTTATAAATACTGTATGCACAGTGTACTGTACCCATGTAGTAGTATTTGTTTCAATGTGTACTGATTATCACACAATAGCTCTATGCTAGATGCTCGCAACATAAACTTCTGACAAGAACATGCAGTGTATGTTCTTGTTGTTGCACCTACGTAATTGCTATTTATTATACCTGCATTTACACAACATTTATGTTTGTACGTAATGAAATGTCAAATGCAAGTATGCTTCAACTTGGGAGTGCCGGTTGGCTTTCCTGCAGTGTACGCAGTACTTGCTGTGCTGCATTGCAAATAAATTTGTCAAAAATCAGATATGCATTGTAAACACCTGTTTCATTGTGCCTTCCACTAAAATAAACATGCGCTACACTTTTCTAATTTACACTACCCCTGTAAGTTGAACGGTTTCCGAGATAGTAACTGTAAACACATGAAGGTCATGTTCAAGGTCACCGGAAGTGCGATTTTTGGATAGCCCATACCTGCTTTCCTATACGCTCCCCTATTCAAAATTCATGTCCTTTATGACATTTAATAGTTATTTTACAAATGACCAGACTTTTTAGCCACCCAGTATATGAAGTTCAGGTATAATACATCCTGAATAATCAATAAAATAGTTGTTTATAAGTAAATATTGCTTTATTTGCAAGCTAGTACAAGTGTATTAATCTTATGAGGGCCAAGAAACACTTAAAATTAAGGTAATTTGGTTATTAACATTTTACTTTAAAACAGATTTGTATTTTAAAAGAACGAACAGCTAATACTTTCCGGATAGGCCACATATACTTTGTGGACACCTTCATGCAGTGCAGGTTTTTACCATGATATCATCGGAATTATCAAGATAATCCAGGTGCAAAATAATTATACAATGCTATCTTGGAGAAGATTGTTTATAGGAATGTATGCAAGTTGTAACGTGAGGCTTATTGCCAAAAATTTATCCCTGTCGGTTAACTTGTCGTGCAGTTAACATTGTGGACAACCTGTATATGAGAATGGCGCACATAGGTCGCCCTAAATCGGTTTTTAAAACACACTTTGGAAAGTATAGCTGCTCTGTAATGATTCTGAAAATCCTAGCTATAATGTTTATTAGGAGAACAAGATCTGGTTGATGGTCGCAAAGAGTAACCATGATGACCCCCGGTTGTACATATCATGAATGTGACTCATTAAAACAACAAACCCCCCCCCCCCCCAAGTGTCCCCAAGAGTCATGATGTTTCTCCTCTTGGCCGATGCTATTGTGTGGGGCGTGAAAAGGCATAGACATCAATCACACACAACCTTCCTTGTCCACCCGCGAGAGCGAAATCCACTCTGACTTTGAACGTGAGCTGCATCTGATCAGCCATGCACATAATTGATGTGTGAAACTGCAGTCATATCCAAGAAGCATTAAGAGAACTGATTAAACTATATTGCCTTACGAAAGTTAAGTAAAGCGCTGGTGAATGAATGCCAGCAATATAAACGATGCAAACGCTATTTGCACCAACACAATTCAACTTGTTGTATGCTGGCAATCAGTGTCTGATAAAATGAAAATTGCTTTTCGATATACTAGTTTACTGTCTTGCGAAGATGACATTCGAAAAGTTTAAAGTTGTAATCAAGATGTAAATCAATCAATTGTTCTGCTGTAAGTATTCCAGTGCAATATTTTTACAAAATGCTAAAGGCTTGCAAGGAAGCTGAAGTAAAGGTATGTAACCAAACTATTAATGTAAGCGTTTGAACTGTTAGAATGGGATCAAGACACTAATAACCGATACATGGGTCCAGCATGTGCAAAGGAGTTTTCTAGTATTCCTGCCAGCTTGCGATGGGTTATCTCCGGGGTCTCTGGTTTCCCCCATCTTCTAACTAACTAGAATATATTCTTAGGGATTCGCTGTGGGCTGTTGCAGAGTGTAGTTGCAGTGTAGATTCAGCTCAGGAACTGGAACAAAGAAAGGAGACAAGGACTAGTCACTTTCTGCATCATGCCATCATGCTTGGACGAACGTCTGGAGCAAAAGAGAGATGGCGTCCTTTACTAATGCTTATATAGAGGCGGCGACACCTGGCGGATACAAGTGTAACTAGACAGCGCTTTGACAAACGGAGTTACAATACTGCAAACGGCGCTATAACAAACGGAGTTACAAAGTTAACGCGGAAGTTACTTCTAACACCCCCTTAAACGCTAGGTGTTGATAGTGTTGTCTTGGAGTCTTCTGTGGTTGGACCAAGTCCCATCTGGTTGTAGCAGTAGGTGTGCTGCGGAGTGTGAAGGGCCTTGGTCATGATGTCTGCTGGCATTTCTATTGTAGAGACGTAGTGAATGCCGACTTGTCCCTTCTATTGAGCTTCACGAACAAAGTGATACCGGATGTCGATATGCTTCGTGCGACTGTGGTGCACGG
>JAQIWR010002800.1:0-10479 GCA_034695945.1 Glomeris hexasticha | reverse complement strand
ACCACTTGCTTTCTTCATGACTTTTCTTCAAGTAGTTTAAGTTTCAGGGTACCTTACAAAACCGTGTCAGTTCACCTGTTAGCCAATTACCCATCAGCACCTCTGGCATTAAAATTGTAAGATTTGTGTCGTAGAAATATTTTCCACAGTATAGATTCCACCGTAGGGAGGTTTCATAGACATAATTTAGGCGTTATCACATGTGAGTGCTATATACTTGTATAATTCAACAATTTGTTATAAACTGCGAAGTCAGTACAATTAATATACCCATAGATAGCAACACAAAGTAAACTTTTGAAATTAAATGAAACCTTATTCAAAATGAAGATTGTGATACAAGTCACTACTTTCATGCACTGTTGCCAAGCTGCATGCACGGTCTTGAGAAGTATATATTCAGTGGCCCACGGGTGTAAACTATATTCATTATTCATTATAAAATGGCTGTAGTGTAAAATCAAGACAGTGCAAGTTACATTAACGCCAAAAGGCCTGCATAAATTGCATCGTACGCTTGCGCAAGTTTGTAGAAGTCACGTGACAATTATTAAAATTGGAGTACGTGAGAAGACCAGTCTGAGGAACAATTCATAAACCACGTCAGAATTTAATATTTCTCTCCCCACTGTTGTCACACATTGTCACCTCCGTTCACTTCCACGTCAAGCCACAAATTGAAGAAAACATAGTGTCAACTTTTCCTACTTCTCATTTTCCTATTTCCATTCTAAAAAATGCCTTATATTTATATGAAATTAAGTTCACCAGATTCCCCATAATCCGGCCATTCCTTGCACAAATGGGTGCTGGATTTGCAAAAGTGTCGGATTATTGATATTATAATTAAATTTAATGGCAATATACAGTGTGGAAAGTGTTCAATAAATTTTTTAAGCACCAATATGACAGGAACATTAATTAACTTACCGGTACTTTGCAGTTTAAATAACCTAAGCTGAAGTGTAACAAGGCGGCCGGATAATTGAGGGCCGGATTATCGAGGGTCTGGTGTACGTATGGAAATCTATGTAGGCTATCCGCAAAGTATTAGCAGCTTTGTAATTTAAAAACCAAAGCTGTTGAAATGTCAAATGTTCAACATGCATATTAAAGTATTGTTTAAGATTATAACCTTACATGTGAAATTGTTTGTTGGTCCTAAGAAAATTAACATCTACAAAAGATTGGGTCGCAGGTGCCGTCAGTGCATTGGTTTTATTAGCATTGCCAGTAATGGTGCATGGTGCGACTCCTGTCCTGCATTTTGCGCAGTAGTGCTTAGTCATCCTTTATAAATCAATTTCTGAAGCCAGTAAAAATGTGCACCCTTTACTGCGAATTGCTCCTCACATCTGTTAAGTGGGCCAAGAAACATTTTAAAAATACTGTAACATTTGTATAAATAGTATAAAATGTATCTTATGAGGTGAATAGTTAGGAGGAGCAGCCAAAGCTCTATGAGGGCCCCACTCCCATATTATTTCCACCAGACAGGTTGTGTGGGTTCAAACCCCAGTGAGCACTGACTTGTAACACATCGGGTTTTAACAGGCAGCTGACAAGGCCAGAAGGCCAAAACACGTACTAGTATGTACTACTGCCTTAATTTATCTGGTACTGGTCGATTCCCACTGTGCTTATGGAGAAATAATTTGTGAGATAAAGGATCAAAATATCATTGAATATAAAATGCATGTTAAACGCGGTGTTGATTAATATTTGGCATATGACATTACAACAGATTTGTATTTTAAAATAAAAAATGGCTTATACTTTCCAGATAGCCCTATATAATGTACATAAGGTCATTTCGTTTACAAAGACCTCACACAGCTGTTAATGCTAAATAACTTTTATGCATAACATTGTACACTATATCTTTCAAAATTGCGGCAAAACCAATGCTATAGTAGCCTATGTATGCAAGTTCGTCATGTAGATATATTTTGTATTTTGCGCATACGAGAACAAAATTGAACTATCGAAAAGAGCATCGATTTTAACGATTTCCATTATATCAGTGCGAACTTTCCTTTTCATGGTGCCTAACCACATAAAAATAATTATCGTATTTTCGTAATATCGATTTTTGCACTTTCAGGATTTGAATTAAAAATCAATTGGCTGTTTAGGATCTGTAAATATAAAAATTACATTCCAGTTTGTAGGTATACAGGGTGATTCACGACTGCGGTGCGGTGCTAATAACTACTTAATTTCGTAATATTTCCCATAAACAAGTATGGGAATATGACCTACGATTCGAGGGACACATGCTCATCTGTGATTCCATGACTTTCGAATGTTCCAAAAGGGATTTGGAAAGACCAATTTTTAAAAATATTTAAAATAGAGGGGCAGTTTAATTGGTGAAATGACAAGGACAGCCAGCTGATTCCAAATCAGTCAATATACATTCAGAATTAGTCAAAACCAAAACAAGTTATGAGTGTTCGAATAATTAACGTGCACCCTAATTGTTTACTGCACAACAATGCTTCGCTGCAATGCAGGGCGAGGAGCAGAATATGGGAAGAAATTTAACTGAAAACGTAGAGTGGTAGGTAATAGTCAGAAATCAAGGAAAACATGAAACATGTTGTATAGAAATAAATAATGAAGCTTATATTGTGTTGACAAATTAATACATTAAATGAAAATAAATGAAACAATGAAGATCTTCAGCACAGCTTGGCATTTAGTCAAATAAAAATGTGATGCACTGCAATTTCATTACAAATGTTCAAAATGTCCACCGTTAACAGCAATACAAGTCTGCGCTCTCGATGTTATAGCTGTCCACACTCTGTTCATCATGGATCCATTCACAGATTGACATGCCTCAGTAATCCGCGTGTGTCAGATCCTCAATATCTGGTGGCTCTCTCTCATACATACTAGCTTTGATGTAGCACCACAAAAAGTAATCTAAAAGACTGAGGTCTGGAAATTGAGGTGGCCATTGGAACTGGATCACCACGTCCTATCCATCTGTGATTAAAGTTTTCATTCAGCCATGTGCGCACTGCAATTCCATAATGTGGTGGAGCTGCATCATGTTGAAACCACAATCTGAGAAGGTTATTTAATGGCAGGTTTCCATTCATGATGTCAGACACACAAGTCTGCAGCATATTCCAATCCCATTGAGCACTTAACTCTCCATGGTAAAACACAGGTGCTAATACCATATTGTAAGTATTAAACATTGTTCTCAGTACGTTTCCCTATGTTACGCTATTCGCCCTGCATTGCAGCGAAGCATTGTTGTGCAGCAAACAATTAGGGTTGGCGTTAATTATTCAAACACTCATAACTCGTTTTGGTTTTGACTAATTCTGAATGTCTTAACTGATTTGGGATCAGCTGGCTGTCCTTGTCATTTCTTCAATTTAAACTACCCCTCTATCTTGAATATTAAAAAAGTTGGTTTTTCAAAATCACTTTTGGATCGTTTGAAAGTCATGGACACCCAGATGAGCATGTGTCCCACGTGTTGTAGATCATGTTGGCATACGTGTTTGTGGTAAATATTACGAAATTAAACAGTTATTAGCAATGCACCGCTGTTGTGAATCATCCTGTATTGCAGGCTTTTTCCGAGCTGGAACGTGTCTACCCTCGCGTGCAGAAACGCTTTGGTTCCACGAGTCCAATGATTATGGCTCGTTGCGGACGATTTTGGCGAAGATGACGACTCGAGCACCCGTTACGCTGAAGAGAGTTGCTCGGATAATGGTGCCAGCAGCAACGATGACAGTTCAAACAATGCCTACACCTCCAACTCTGCCACTCCACAACTTCCGTTTACCTTTATCATCAGCCGAAACCGGAAGCCCTGTTCTCCTACACGGCAGCATGACTGGCACTCTGCATCACGCCATCGCTCCGTTCCCGGTGTCTCTGCTCGCAATGAACGATGACCATCGTCATCAACAGCATTTCACTAACCATTACCAGAATGGCATTAGCGAATACGACAATGACCAGTCGCCATCTTGTTCCGGTGCACCCAACCCAGCGCATATTTGGTGTACTCTAGCGCAACCTCTTTGCGTCATATGCATCACGCATCGATGGGGATGGCAGGGTTCCCACTTTTCTGGAAAACAGGGAAAACGCAGATAATTCAAATTTAGTGAAAAATTCAGGGAAAACACAGGGAAAATTGACCCACATCTTAAATGTTTTTCAAATTTAGCTGGAATGTTAATTCACAAAACGTTTATGAATTGCATTTGCACTTTTGCACACTTTCACCTCTCCAAAATGTAATGACGGTGTTCGAGCTATATGTGCCATTCCTAGTAATTCTCGGAACCATGGGTGCCCATGCAGAGAGGTGTGCATATATGGTACCGAGACCCTAGTGTAAACAGTTGAACTGTCCCGAGAAGGGACCATTGAAGTTACTTTAGTTTTCATAATATTGCATTTTGTGATTTGTTTTCTGAGTGTCAGGCCAAGTTAATTTTGTCTTAAAGTTGGGCTTGGCGGACAAGGCGCGTAACCTGTCTAGGTCGAGGGTATTTTGCGTTTTTGTACATGTTCGTTAGATCGGCACTGTTAAAGGCCTGAAAACGTAATAAACGGCAATAAACTGGACCTATTAGATCGAAAGACGCTCTTTGATTTGAGCTATAGCATGTTTCTTTGCGTTGCATTTAATGTTTGCAAAAATTTACAAATATAAGCAATTTTTTGAAATTTAAAAAGCAGTACGCATTTTGTCAGAAACTTTATAAACTACATAGTCTAAATCTTTATGCAAATGCATTTTCTACATGTTATTACGCACATTACTGCATGGTCGGATTTTTAATATGTTTAACAGTTTTGCATTTATGAGTGAAATACGCGTTTTGCAAATTGTAAACAAAAATGATTTTTAACACATTACTCGAAAACTATTAAAGCTATCAAAAATCCTGGCCATGCAGTCATGTGTGGAATAACATGTAGAAAATTCACATGCATAAAAATTTAGATTATGTATAGTTTAGATAGTTCCTTACTTTTGAAATTGCAAAGATTTGTGAAACCCACAGAAACATACTATAGCTCAAATAAAAGGTCTATTAGGTCTAATTTATAGGGGTTTTATACATTATCTGGCGTTTAACAAGTGCCAATTTAATCAACATCATGTACAAAAACGCAAAATACTCTCAACCTGGACAGGTTACATGCCTCGTCCGCCTAATCCTCCCTTAATTTCTAATGTAATTTGGACACATATTTAAAATCACTTTACACTTTATTTTTAAAAAAATCGCTTACTATATTTAATAACTTAATTGGAATTTACCTATGGTAAATTATACAATGCAATGCGATTTCATGCACAGTTTATGCCACCAATTTTAGGATAATAGGGAAAACTCAGTGAAAACACAGGGAAATTGGGGTCTCGAAAATAGTAGGAACCCCGGATGGCCATGTCCCCGAAGATGCGTGCAAACGCTCGGCAGCAATGGCTGCCAACTTCTCACCCCACCAGACCCTCTCCCAACACCCTTTCCCCCCTGCACAGTGACTTTGGGTCCATCCAGGACAGCCGCTAGCTAAGAAGATGAAGATGCCTTGCACCAGGATCCTGAAGAATGAACTGGTTCCGGAAGGGTACATCAGGTATCGTTTCAACGAAGACTGCCATTACCAGCATTGTGGCTACCGTGAACACCAGGCTCACTTCCACTGCATGCGGCAGGATTGCGGTTACAGCTTCTGCGACAAGACACGGTTCGTGCAGCACACGGCTCGCCACGAGAGGTTGGACACGTTGATGGGTGGTGACTTCAGGCAGTTCCGTGCCAATGTACCTTGTGGCCATGGAGATTGCGTGTACATGTCAGCTGTTGGCAGTGCCACCAACAAGGCCTCGCATTTCCACTGCCTCAAGTGTGAGTTTGTGTGTACGGATACGAACAAAGTGGTGGCTCATCGAAGGCAGCATCAGAAGTTGGACAGTATCATGGCTGCCGGCTTCGAAAAGTTCACGGCAGGCCAGAGGTGTGGACTGGATGGTTGTGCTCATAATCAGAAACAGACGCATTACCATTGCATGAAATGCCAGTATGCTGTTCTCGGCTTGTCGCAGATGAGTGCGCATAAATACAGACACTTAGAGTGATCCTACTGTCTAGTGCTGCATCCCGTCTATAGGTGGCATCTCATCCACGTTAGATGTAGATGCAGAATTAGGAACTGTGACGTAACCCGGTGCCTGCGCAGAAGGCTTTCGGCAGAGCTGGCCGCGGTGTGGTTGCGGTCAGTGGGGATGGTCATCAGAGCTGGAACCTGTGAGACCGGTTGTAGTATATGGCTTCGAGGTCATACTGAACTGCTGAGGCCATCTGCCAGTCATTTCTAATTAATTTCGAGAGGTCTGTAGCAGCTTTGTCGTGTATGTATATAAGACCCCCCAATGAAGTATTAACTTATACGGTACCAAGTGTAGGACCAAACCGTTGTTTTGCATTTGTTCTTGTTCTTATTCTTCTTGTCCAACCGGTTGCTGGAAGTTCTAGTTTCTAGAAGAAACTAGAAATAGTATAGCGAGAAGTGCCTAAAAGTGTGAACGCGCGACAGCTCAACGTACGACAAGAGTTGCACCGTGGCTCATTCCCCTACCTGCCCTCTTACGAATCACTGATGCAAGCTCTTACCTCCCGTTTTGATCCAAAACCTTCGATGCACCAGTTCTTGTTTTATGGTCATGGTTGACCTTAAAAGCCGGGAATCCTCCGCAGACCTGGCGGTTAGAATGATCCTTCACTGTAGAATATGCAAAAACAAAAAAAGCAGCCACTTTGTAGGTAATAACATTGGTATGTGTTTGATAACATGAGATTGGCAATTGTGCATCTTTTTAACTCATCGACAGCATTGTAGTAGTTTGTATAAGACCAGTGATGCCCTGTAGAATTGCCTTAAGAAGTTGTCTGTGATGTAAAAATGCTCTCTGTGTGTCTTTGTTTCTTATTAGCTGTCTTGAATCTATTTTTTTTAATTCGTTCACTTTGGCCGTAAGTATTTTTAGACAGTGCCTTGAGAAATTTTACAAAGCCCTGTGCCTGAGCAAAGATACGTACAGCATGTGTCATTGTGTAATGGATGTTGAGATTGATCGAAATCATCCAATACATATTTAGTGCAGCGAACACCTGTCTTGTGTTAAATTATCCAATATTTAGTGAACATTGGCCAATAATAGGCAAAAGATGACTATGTTCGCTTTTTGCCTCTAGATTGCAGCATTTCCTGATTGGCTGAATGCAATTCCTCCTTGAATCCTTATATACACCTGCGAGAGAGTAGTTCTCAATGTTTTGCAGCATTTTACATGAAATTAACTCTTGAAATCCATATTCAGAAACATTATGTGCACATTAAAGATAAGTTTTGTCCACTTTATCCACATAGAATATATAAGAAAGTAAAATTATGAACAATGAAGTTAATTTCATTCGCATTCAAGATCAATGATTTGTAAAGACGCTCCAGCTTGTGTCTTCTTCAAATTGTTTGCCTTTACATTAGCAGGTGAAGAGGCTCAGATTTGCTGCAGTCTTGAGGTTGAAGCAACCTTAGCAATAACAGTTATATGGGGAAATGTGGATACATTGACTGGTGTACGTTAAGGGAATGTGGCCTTTTCGTGAATGTTATCGGTTCCAAGATGGCAGAGGCCGCAACCGCAACCTCTAAATAATACTTCTAATATGCACTGTGTTTCATTAAAACGTCTGCAAATGTTCTGCATGAATTCGGTTATATTTCTGTCAGTGATATCGTAGAGCTGCACAATTGCAAGCCACATTGGTGTCCATGTGTTAGCGGCGACAATCGCTAACGCAGACTAGCTGCTAGTCAGGATATGAAGCAAATTTGAGAAATTTGTCTTTCATCTGAATGACCCTACTGCTGGCCAAGCCAGATATTATGTATATGTAAACAAGGTCCTGTTGATATACATGTAAAAGTTTTCACTGGATTTTGCCGGCAAGAATGTGCTCACTTATCGCGGATATGCGTATACGTGCCTTAAACCGACACCGATTATTTCCAGCAGGATATAAAAAGTATACAGAACTATTAATTCTCAATGTTCCTTTATCCCCTGCTCCCAATATCAATAGTAATAATAATAAAACTTGTCACACTATTTTCTTGGTCTTTTTCAAATGCAGCCGGGTATTTGATGCCCAAATTTGTGACTATAAAAAGAAAAATATGCTTACAGATAAAAAGTTGATAGCTGCGATTTTGTAGCGCTACCAGTGGCCTTTTGGGTATTTTATAAATATTATCTACATAATTTATATATATATGATTATATATGTATATATATAAATTCAGCATGTGTCCCCATGGGATTATACCTTCCCCGCAAACAAAAAGTGGAAAGTAAATGTAGAAAATTTTACCAGTGATTTTCTTTTCGATTCTTTAAATGTCATATACAGCCTTATGGTTGTTTACCGTGGTTATAACATAATAATAATTATCATCTATTATTATTATTATTATTATTATTATTGATTGTATGTATGCGCATTTGCACATGTAATGTGAAACTTGATAAATTTTCTGCGGTGCAAATGCCGCAAAAAAGTGTAGTTTTTGTTACCAGCGTATGCGGAACATGTGTATGTTGTAACCGGAATGATTCAGACTCTTAATTGGTAGCAGCTATAAGTATTTTTTTGAATATACGTGGTAATAAAGAGTAATTCTTGAGGTTTGAGACCTGTTTAAATGTTACCCTTGTGTGTCATTGTCAGTTACTTCCATCAATACCGGAAATTAATGGTCACACGATATTTATTTGCATCGATTTACTTTCTAATAAAATGCACATTACATTTTTAAATTATACGATTATACTCTGTATAGCTCCTGTGATATTTACACAGTATGCGCAAGCTAATATTACAAACTTCTAGGGTTCGTAGCTAGAAGGGTCAGATTTAAAATGGACATCATCAGTGGTCTTCATTTCATACATTATTCTTCAATCGGAATCAGGAATTTAAGAATTAATTCTTTGTTTATGGCCATGCACGTATCCAGATCCTCATAATCTATAACTTGACAATCCAGAATTATAATAATCATATGGATTGCATTTTGACTTAAAGGAGAACTGTCACCCATTCCAAAAATATCCTAAATGATCTCATTAAACATGGAAAACATGGTTTAAAAAATGTTAGCGTAGTCAGATCGAAATTAGTTGCTCACAGCACCAAACCAATCTGATCAGATTTCAATTATAAAATGTTAAAAAAAGTTATTAGCAATTAAGAACCATTTTGTTGCTCCGCCCATTTATTCGTAAAATTCAGTTTGAGGTTCAAAACGTTAACGTAGTGCGATTGTTGCATTGCCAACTGTTGTCCAGATGTCCAACTATACTTGTACTGCAATGAAATTGCCGTTTTCCTTCTCTGAGAATCGCTAAACAGACGGATTATGAATGTGCCCGGCAGTGGGTGTGGCTTGAGCGACGCTTTGTTAACCGGTTGACCAATAGGCGGGCTTTATTTGGTTAACGAGCCGATTCTTTGAAAAGGAATTGCTCAACATCCCTGCATCCGAAAAAATCCACAACCTGCCTGACTATTCTGTTATACTCGACCAATTTAGTGACCAGATTGTCTTTGCAATCAAAAATGACGAAAAATACCCTGATAGTTCTCCTTTAAGGTTGTAGATATGTTTGCTGAATAAATACATTAAATACACAAATTGTCATTTATTTTTTAATATATGAAATAAATGAAATTAATATAAAACTGCATTACAACTAAATATAACTGTAAAACATCAGAGCAGGAAATTTACATTCAAATTACATTATCTAGAAATAACTCCCGACTGGCTGTTGTATTCGCCCATGTACCACAATGCTCTCTGTGGTGGTTCGCTATATCCCACCCTGCTGGCTGTGTTGGTCCCCCATGTCCAGCAGTCCTGGTTGTGGTGATTTGCCATGTCACACCCTGCTTGCTGTGGTGGTCTGCCACGATAAGCCTGTCTGGTTGCGGTGGTCCACCACAAGAATCTTGGCTGGGCGGGGTGATCGGTCACAAGAATCCTGACAGGGTGTGCTTGTCCGCCACATAAATCTTGGGTGGCTGTTGCGGTCTGCCACAAGAACCTTGGCTGGCTGTAATTAAGACAATGTACTTAAAAGTCAATAAGCACTTTTAACTATATAAGGGGCAGTTCTTAAATTACGTAACGCCAAAAATGCATTTTATATAACCCTCCCTCCCTCCTTGTAACACTAATGTAACACTCTCAACCCCTCCCCCACCCCTTTCGGGCAGTTAAACTGTTATTTTTGCTAATTTGATTTATTTATATAAGTAATACATAATTTATTTTAAACACTTTACATCTACCATATAGTATTGCAGCATTCAATTGTGTTTGTTAAATGTTGTAAAATTGTTGCAATTTATTTTA
>JAQIWR010002799.1:0-10483 GCA_034695945.1 Glomeris hexasticha | reverse complement strand
TTGGAGGCTACATGTGGTAAGTTTGTAAATATGCGAGCGGCGATGGCAGCGTGGCTCCGGGAGCGACAATTTTACCGTATAACTGACTGAATAATATAAAACAAGGGGAAGAACACAGGAAAATGGACCGGGTTGTTACCTTGCGTTAATCAGAAACGTTTCTCGCCATATCAGCAAGCATGACAAGTAAGCCTGCATTCGTTAGTTCCATTATCCATCTACGCACTTGCTTGGTGTGCTGCTGAGGATGGGAGTTTCATATTGGGTGAATGGAGCGTGCTATACTCTCTATTTCCATCCACTTTTGGTAAAACCTATGACGGTTTTCAGTTAAATAAAAAAGCAGTCAACTACGTCAGGTGGTCAACATTTAAGTGCAGCCAACATCACAAGTTTCAATGTAACAATTTTCCACTGACTAATTATAATATCAAAAGGGGAGGAGTTTATTTAGTCTAGTATATAATTAATAATAATGCATGCAACTAATTGAATCGTAGCCTCCAAAAACGTATGTAAAAAATTATTTTTCATATTGAAGTCTATATGTATAGCGCGCTCTTTTATAAAGACTAGCGAAAAATACGGGGTGGATACAAAGACCGGTTCGCTCGCTTCCAAAGTGCTAACTGAACTAGATATAGGAATTCTGTTATTGTGAGCAAATATGAAGTGGCTACTACTGCTCTTCCGACTGAAAAAGCTTTTTTTCTTTTCAAGTTTCTGTATCTAAGTTTTACCACTCTAGTTGGTTACACATTTCCAATTGCAATGAGAAAGAGCACATTTAATAAATATCAAGAATTTTGTTTAGCACCATTTTAGAAATCCTTACAAAATGTGAAATTAAGAAACTTTTCACTGGCTGCACTGCAAAATGTTTGAATTTGCAATGTGCAATTCTTCCTACATGCAAAAACCTAGTTGTCATATGCTTTCTCATCAATTTCTGTACTTCAGTGATAATTGTTTTCTTAACAATTCCGTAATGTCGGTGATTTATGGGGAGGCACAGCACCTTGAAAACTGGCAAGAAGGCCTTTGCTGCAAGGCACTGAAACTAGAACCGGAAATTAGAACCTGGGTAACTCGGAAGTGT
Organism: Glomeris hexasticha; assembly: GCA_034695945.1. Lineage (NCBI taxonomy): Eukaryota > Metazoa > Arthropoda > Diplopoda > Glomerida > Glomeridae > Glomeris > Glomeris hexasticha. The sequence goes on along the minus strand of JAQIWR010002799.1, from coordinate 9,384 downwards.
AGAACAAGATGCATGGAGATAGGAACCTGGGCAACTGGCAGAACCTACCGCGATAAGTCATGGGGGCTGGAATCAATTCATCATCCCGTGGAACATCCATGACAAACAAGCACCTTTTGGGACATGGTGACACCTGGGACAACGCAGTGCCCTCAAGAGAAAGACATGCAATCTGGTAGACAGATCCCCTGAAATTGACATGGAACTTGGAAAATGAGGCAGCACACCCTTGGCAAACGAGGACAGGAATACAGAACTTGGAGAGTGCTGGAGTGTCCCCTAAGATAGGAAAGACAAACCTGGAGACAATGGATTCACCCCCTTGGTCAAGAACAGTATTTGAATAATATGACAACATCCCCTTGGACACCACATGGGAAATGCAGATGTACCAGCAGCACCCCCTGGCAGGAAAACCGAACTTAATATGGAGCAGACCCTAGAAATGGCGATAAGAGTAGGACAGCACCCTCTGTGGCAGAAACTTGGAGACAGGCGCCAGGAACCAGTGCAATGGTCCCTAGCCAGAGCAGGACTTCCTGAACTGGAGCTACGTTCAGCATCCCTTGGACTGTTATCACAAAGTGCTGTATTAATCCCCTAATGGAGACATTCTGGATAGGGTAAATTAAATAGCTTACAATTGGCTAAGAGAGAATCAGGAAGGGAATAAAGTGCTAGATAAGTGCAAGTTATAAATACTGCTGATGAGGAAAATATAGTGATAGTTGCAAGAACAGCGATGGAACTGCAGAATATGATTAGGGGCTGGAGAAATACTTTACAAGGAAGAAGGTGCACTTAAATGTGGTAAAATCAAATGTGATGGAGTATAGAAAGGGTGGTAGAGGTGCAAAAGAGTAGGAGTGGAATTGAATGCAATAAAAGATGGAAACAGCATAAATGTTCAATTACTTAGGGAATCGGTTCAAACGCAATAATAAGAGTACTGAACATTGGAGGATGTTGAAGAAACAAGCAGATGTAGGAATGAGAGGGGTGCGGGGGATTTGGGAGAGAAGGTTCTTAGATGATGTAATGTGGACAATGAGATTGTAAGACACAATGGTGGATTCAATTATGATGTACGAGTCTGGAGGTGAGGATAACTGGGAAATGGTCTGGACAATTTGAGACAGGTATATGAAATGGATATTAGGGGTTAAGTGGAACACACCATGTTACATGGTAAGTTGCACCGGGGCCTGTGGCTCCAATGGGTGCCCGTGATTCTATTATTATTATTATTATTACCATTGTGTGAAGTGGAAATGAGGGGAGAAGCCTGATATGAGAGGGGGAAGGTAGAGGGCAGAGAAACAAAAAAACACTGTGATGTATGGGCCTGAGTGAGAAGGAGATTCTAAATACGAAGGCGAGAGATGAAAATGTGATTGGGGTGATGAAGCACAGAATAATAAATGGGTAATAAGCAGTAAATGGATGAAAGAAAACGAGAAACAAAATATAATGAAACGTATCCGCATATAAAACCACTAGGGGAGAGCAGAATATACGAGGAATGGGCATAATATACAGGGCATAAGATCATCGACAGGCTATGTAGGTACTGTAAACAGCAGGTGGAGGAGATAAAACCTTTGTAGGAATGCTTGACGGTGGGGAGTGGGAATGATGAAGGAGGGATGTGATGAGTGCAATCCGTGAGCAGGGAGGGGATAAAGAAAGTGGTGGATGTGCTGAAGAAATTGGAGGAGGAAGGGAAGTATTAAAAAGTAGGGGAGAGCGGGGACGATTGGTACAAGGGGCAGTGCGCACCAAGCGACCTAGAACGAAAAATAAACTTTCAAAAATCGCGAAATTGAAATATGTGTGTTATCGACCTAAGGAACGAACAGTTAAAGTTTCTTACACATCACTGCATAACATTCAATGCAGGAAATGCGAACGTGTTTTCCGCATGTCAAAGTATTTTTCGACTTTCATCTGTTTACGCCTAAAGCGATTCAAAAAGAATATAAGATTAATTATTCACTATGCACATGCGAAATACTGGCCTGTAAGCTGGACACCTCCTTCAGACTAAATCTAACTGAGATCAGACTCAGCCTAAAAGGGTTTGTTTATATACTCAAGGACTAGTCTGGAAACCAGTTCTGGTTGAAACCTTCCAGGCCAGCAGCGATTGCACATGGCAACAAGTCAACTTGAATCAGAATTGTCCAGGTCAAATTCCAAGAAACGGAGTCGAAAGGTGAACGCCAGGCAAGTAAGCTGTCTATGAGGCTGTTTCCATGAACAGGCTTTCCTGTAGCATGCACCCTGACCAATTGTATGCTCCACCAATGTGTGACATCACAAATACTGTTGCTAATGGTGACATCACATTCCTACAGGAAAGCCTGTTCATGGAAATGGCCTCTATCATGCGTTGTGGACGATGCCCATTTCGAAAAAAACGAAGCTGGTGGTTCAAGTAATCTATGATTGGTTCAATCCAAGTCATAAAAAGTAAGCCATTGAGAGTTGATCTTAAATAACATGTGTGCAAATAAACCATGCAAATGCATCTAATTGAAGATAATTTGTACACAATAATACACAGTTCTGCGCACAAATGAGATGACCTTCACAGAAAGTTCAAATGTATAAATTTGGTTTCTATTCAAAAAAGCAATATGTGTCTACTAATTGCTTGCATTAACAGAATTCCAATATTTGGTCCAGAAAGTGCATTGAAGTGAGCGAATAGGACTTTGTATACACCGTGTTGTGGGAATGCTTTTTCTAAAAAATTCAAACCTACAAAATGATTCAAAGCCTTATTTTTGTGCATGCAGCTGCTGATTATTATGCTAATTGAAACATGACCAGTATTGTCAACAACAGTATCAGACAAGAGTACAGGCAACATTCCTCCTGTGAAGGAATGCTTGTTATTATGTAGTATTTAATCAATAATCCTGTTGCTAACAGGTCCTATGACATGTATCGTGTTCTAACCCGGGGCCTCATCCTTACCAGTTTGATTTCCCCTTGCCTTGCAAGCAAGCGTGTAACCCACAGTCAATCGACCCATAAGAGTGCACGCAGGCCAATTTAAAGCACTACTGTTTCAGGGCCCACAGCAAATATCCCTATGTAGATATTCTAGTTATACAAGCGATAGAGAAATTGTGCACTTTTCCAATTATCGGCTTAGTGATCGGTCTTTTGTTCACATAACTGAGTTGGCGGGGCTAGCTCTTTTGTTCAAGAGTTGACCCTTGAGTTGGCTGGGACCAGTCCCATGGTTGTAAGCGGTCAAATCAAGGGTCAACTCTTCAACAAAAGAGCTAGCCCCGCCTACTCAATTATCCTTTATAACTAAAAGAGCAAATCTCTGTCCGTGCGAAAACGTGAAAAACCTGTTGCCAGTATTGCCCACTTCCAGTACTCCCTCGCTCAATCCTACATTACTACATTTGTGTAGCTTTTCTCGCACGCGACTGTTGCCAGTTTCCCGCGTTTGCAGTAATTGTAGTAGTACTAATTCACACTACGTCCGCTTCGAATTTTCTCATCCGCCGTATAAAATTTTATTTATAAAACATTACTTAAAAATTTATATATTCCAGCATAATAATATAATAAGTGTAAAATCACGTTTGCTAATTTTTAACCATATTGTGGTCGTAAATTTAATACAATGGTTGCACTATAACCGCAACAAAATTTACTATTTATGTGCATAATGTTTTATTTTTCGCAGCTGATTTTCAGGCGTGCCAGATGGCAATGTGCTACAATTCTCCAGAAAGTCGGCTAATTTCTGGATTTATCGTTGCCGCAACAGTGAAATCATAATTCGGAATAAAATATCCAAAAAATGTAAGGTTATCGCTTTATTGAATTTCATTTATTTCGATAATTTAACACGTTCTGAATACTTACTACAAGTTTTACACTGCAACCAACTTTTGCCGTTCATCCACGCACACAAAAAATGGTGGCTTGATGCTCTAACTTAATATTTCCAGATATTAGTTTAGGCTTCCATCCTCGCAAAATTATATTTATACTCGCACCCTCCTTTACTATGAATTCGTATATTTGTCCGAAGCTGAGGGAATTACTTTATATAAATAACAAGAGAGCACGAAATCAATCTCATAATATACTTGCACCCTCCTTTACTATGAATTAATATTTCCAGTATTATTTTGTTGGCATAAAGACCTTATAAACTAACGCCTTATATAAGCTTACCAGGAGTTGCAATCTCCCATTCGGTGTGTTTTACACCCGGCAGAAATCATGCATTTGACATGGACATGCACCATTGGCTAATAATCTCTGACAACAGATCAGAATGAGGCTGTGATGTCTTAGACATCCCATCTTACCACCATATTCACGATATGGCTATATACCATCCCTAACCCTAATACATAATAATCAGCCCAATGGTCATAAACTACCTAATGGGCCCAATAGTGTTAGACACATCCAAATCGACCCATGAAAATGCATCCTACGAAGGGGCGTGGCTGAAGAAGCCTCATAATAGCAGTGCTCATGTAAACATACCAAGTACGTTTTACCTGGACCAGACACAACACGAGTCGACAAAACATAAAATACGACCTTACACGTAAACATAAACATGGTCATTGAATCATCTTCATGTTTATCATTCCAATGCTGTAAAGATCACACTGGTGGGTAGGTGGCACTTCCGTCAAAATAACATGTTCGTTGAATTATTTATCGAAATCCAGCCGCCAGTTGCGCCTGGTCAAGTGAGCTCTTGACGAAGAAGAGCCCATCGGCGTGGTCGGCCTGTGCGACAAGATGATATTCTTCCTTGAGGATATGTGTACCATGCTGCACAACATGTGTGATGTCGCAGCGGAAGAGGACTTTGTGGCACGTTTCTGTCAGCTTGCCAACCGACAGGAGATTGTGCCTCAACTCTGGTATGAGAAGAGCGTTGCTGACTGAAGTCTTTGTTCACACTTTTTACATGTGTGAGAATAGTAGCAGTCCAGGCGAAGAGAGGAACCTAGAGCCGGCGCTGTTAGCAGGAAGTCGTTTTGGTTGGCACACTGTCCAAACATCAAGCATAGCCAGCGGTGCCAGCGTATAGGACACTGTCAGCCAGCGCAGTATTGACTTTCGGTGTGGTCAGAAGCCGGTGAAGAGTCGAGGATGAGGAATGTGGCGTCGCCGTCCACCGTGGTAGAGGCACTTTCCCTTAGTCTGTCCTGCTCTGCTCACGCAGCTTGGTACAGCAGTCAGCTTCTCGATGGTTAGACCGTCTGCAGCAGCTGCAGTTAGCTTTGTGATGCTGTTTAGCCTGACATCCTCTGGTTAGTAAGTAGGGCCTGAGTAGCGGCCTCAACCTTAGCTGTCATGGCGACTGCCTCTTCCGTAATTTTTATCTGGAGTGCCTCTCATGAAAGGAGTACATCACGGGAATCGATGGAGACGCAAAAGTTTTCCTAAGCATTGAACAAGTTGCATAACAGCATGGTAGAAAACACCTCGTCATTGATCTTTACTTTTAGCTCTTTCAGTTTGCCAATGTTGTCAAAGAAATTTCTGATATGTTCGCGAAAGTGGTTGTCGTCGGCCATCTTGTTTAGGACGAGCAATTTGATGATGGCGGTCTTGCGGGCAGGGCTCTGCGACACATATGCCTTGTGCAGCTTGAGCCAGATGTCTCACGAAGTCTCGCAGCCCTTCAACCTTTCAGTTCCTCTGGCTTGATGGCCAGCATGACATCAGACAGGACCTTTCGTCCAGTTTAATCCAGTCTGCCAGGGCTTGGTGAGACGCCTTTGTGGCATAGCTGATGCCAGCAAAAAGTGTGGGCTTGGGACAGGATCCGTTCACAAATTTTAAGGAGTCGTAGTGAATCATGATGGCAAGAGCATGGATTTTCCAGGTGTCGAAATTGTCCCTTCCAAGTTTTTCGATGCGGTACGCATGCATGGCCTTGTTTGTGAGTATAACGGATGTGCCACGGTGTCAATCAATAAACTTGATGAATGGTTGGAAACTTCAGTTGAAGTGGAAATACCTTAAGCAATGTGTGCTATAGTCCTTTATTTATTTGCCATGTGTCGAGAGGTCTGGTTGAAAACAGCAGTTGGAGCTGCTTGCAGACACTGTATATCGATGTGGTTAATGGACGATCCCTTGCAAAACGCTTTGCCACAAAGCCAGTAATTTTAGGCGTGTTCTGACTTAAACACCACATAAAAACCAAAATACTTGTGACAGTGGACGATTCCTGAAGGTTTTATGCACAAGGATTGGCTGCAGAATGATGGCTTGAAAGACTTTTAGGTTGCACAGTTGGCCAGGCACTTAGCGTAAACAATGTTTACTGTAAATAATTTTGTCCAATGGTGACACTTTTGGCGTAGTGGAGACATGGGTTGATCTGAACCCATAACCTGTTGTTTATGTCAAGTGAGCTGGCAATTAGATGGAGTGATGAGTGACTGAAATGCAGGGCGAAGAGAGGAATACATGTACACAACATGGTATAGGTTTTGCAAGAATTTTATTATTCAAGGGAAGAAGCAGAGGACCATATTGGCGAGTGACAAAAACTACTAAGGGCTAGGGAACTTAGGCAATGGGGGTTGGGGCCATGTGCAGCAAAAAGAGCTATCCGCTGGGAAAGTGAATTACTCGAAAGCAATGTCTCATGATTAGCACCAGCCATAAGCTTCACATAAACTTTTTTGGACGTTGTGTCACATGTAAACTATATTGCATCAATGAAGAACATAACGTTCAACGAATTACCACTTTGTACCACTCCATGCAAAAAGGCTAAGTTAAATAGCTGACAACTTGATATGAACCATGGAGGCAAAGCATGTGTTCAATGTTTAATTTATAAGTGTGTACAGTTAGCTATATTCAATGTAAAAGTGCACAAAACCTCATAACGTGCATCACATAAAATACACAATTAGGATGACCACGATTCAAGATTTACTACATAGTTGCACAAATATTTAAAAGGTGTGTGTAGTGCGTCAATTAAGTTTCCAAATAACATTTTCTATGAGACATACAATTATAGCAATCCCAATACCAATTCCTAGGATGACCGGCAAGTACCATATTAATGTAAACATAACTGGGCTTAATATGGGTTCAGAAACATATTTCAAATCCAAGTGCGTATTAATTAACTTGTTGATGACTCCAAATTCTCTCATTTTCAAGGTTCTGCAATAAAGTAAAGAAATGTCTCGTTAAATAAAAATGCTGCATTGTTGTAGAAATAACCATCATGAAATATATAGGTTCACAATATTTGATACTTCCTAATCAATTTCTAAGTGTTAATGACAGGTTTGAAGTTAACATTAAACCCCATATTGATATGCAGTAGTATCATCAATTGATTCCTATATTTTGTAATTTATTGTCAAGTAAACTTACATTTTGTCAAATATTTCCAAAAAATAAAAATCAAAATGTGACATGAACGCGAATGGGTACATAATTGCACCATCACTTACAATCCCAATTCTAGGAAAATGTTTTAATTCTTTTAATGCAATTGCTGCAACTTCGACAACCGCCGATTTATTGCTTATCTGTAGATTTTTGAATAAAATGTTAACACTGGCATATTCATAGAAGTCATCATCTTCATAAACGAGGCTTGAATAGTTAGGACACTGCGAAAAAATGTCGAATACATTACGGTTAACAATTTAAAGTTGGACGATATCAAAATAGACTTTGTACATGAGCGGCAAGCAAGTACTGCATAAATTCAAAATTAGAAAAAATAAATGCGCTATTCAGGATGTTATGCACATCAAATGGTGTCAACTTCTTCAGAGAAAATATTTTCTGCGTATATAGTGTTATATAAATAGTAGAGAAAATGAAAAACAAAATATTATAAGTGAATAGAATCCATTTCGATGACACAGTAGGACCTTGTTGCCATTCACCTGAATGGCAAATATAATACATTAATATCCTAGTAGAACTCTAACATCATATAACACAGCACGTACTTTGAAAAAATGTCAGCCCATGCAGAGAAATAACGTTGATCATTTTCGACATGGCTTTTGCACGCACTTTGATACTTCGTTGTAATTTCGGATTATGGTAATAAATCAAAAGGAAGCAGCAGTTAACCAACATCACACAAAGGCATAAGCTCATCCAGATATTGTGAGTGATTAAGGTAAACAAATCTGTTAGTGTCATTAGTTCATCTTCGTTTCGAGCAAAAAATGCTACGTTATCCATAAAAAATTGAGGATAAAGGTGGGATTCCCTTCTAAAAATGATGTTTACACTTGCCATCAAAAAAATATCTGGTACCTGTGGAAACCACAATCAGTGCAACTAGACAATGGAAAAAGGACGGAGAAATGAAAAGATGTGGAAGTGTTTAATGGGCCATTCCACATTATCATAATGCCAATATGTAATGAATTGATACTCTCTTTAATGAAATTACACTAATATTATAGCAGCAGCAGCAGCAGCAGCAGCAGTGTTTTAAATTAGAAAACTTAAATCACCATTCTCTACAATCGCACTTAAACATCTTAACAAACGGCAAACACGTACAAAGACATTCTAATTGCTTGGCAGATAGGGGAAACAGGAACCCCTGTTAAAACCCATGACCCATGATAAAATTCTGTCTATTTTAGATGTGAAACCACATCGGCCATACGCAAAAATATCACTATAGCTGTTGATAGCGCATAACGTGCCTATTTGAAATTCAATAAAACAATTTTCGATGTTCAGTTTAAAAGATGTTTGAATGATACCCATGGTGTCGTTCATTTGATGTGGAATGACCCGAATGCAAAAATCAAGCGCTAAAAATAGATTACATAAACACATTTGAAATGATTAATTAACTATGTAGTTAAATACCCTAGAGGAAGTATACGACGGTGTAGGATCATATGGATCGTATCTAACGCAGTGAATTCTGCAAAATACATTGAAAAATTTAGCATAACATTAACCTTGACGTGTAACGACCAAAATCGTCACAATCTTCTGCGCTATTCAGTGAACTGAGGATTCTTTACGAAGAAAAGAATATCTAACATAGTGAATAGTTAGGAGGAGCAGCCATAGCTTAAGGGCCCCACTCCTATATTATTTTTCCACCTAACTATTCAACTAATTTTTGGCAATTGTGAGCAATTCATATACATGGGAATTTTTGATCCATAATCTCACAAGTTATTCCTCCTTAAGGTACTATCTCGTCCACTAACACAGTGGGAATCGACCAGTACGTACCAGAGAAATTAAAGGAGAACAGACAGGGTCAAAAAATTTTTTTTGATCCCAATGAGAAATAACATATAGAATTATACCGTCATTTTAAACAGTGCCTGAAATTTTGAACCGATTTGAAGC
>JAQIWR010002798.1:0-10484 GCA_034695945.1 Glomeris hexasticha | reverse complement strand
AAGGAGGTTGGAAGACGGTTGTAGGGCGCGCGCTTCCAACCTCCTTGGTTTTGTACCCACAAACTCCGCCATTTTCGCCCGACCGCCGCCAGATGTCGCCTACTTTGACGGCGGACGCGGATAGGTTCACGCAAGGCAGGTTCTGTGTGTAATATATCGGCTAAAATGAATCAATGAATGAATATTGTACGAATTGTATAAATATAATCAATTTAAGCTGCATATTTTACATCCCTAACAAAACAATACCTCAGTCCCATATAAAATGGTGAAAACCCAACATTTTAAGGGACAAAACTGCAGTTATTTTTAAAGAACTGAGGTATTTTTTTGTTAGGGATATTGTGAACAGTTGATATTTAATTATCTTTACTATAATGTTTTGCAGCTGTATATAAATGCAGTTGATGCAGCACTCTTGATTGCAGGAACATGAAAAGTAAAATGATGAAAAAGGAATGAGTGTGCATTGAATATGAAAATGCTAAAAATAGTGTATTGGGCAATGGAACGCAATGGATTGGTTGGACGGAAATAGCGATTGCAAGGGTTTAACATGACTATTGAATAGTGTTGTCGCAACCCTTTTATTCCGGTCTGGTTGAGGGGAAAGGGGGTTTGAGGGGTTTTTCATAAGACCCCCAGAGATGATGGCATGCCGTCAGTCGCACGAATCCCAGTCAAAGGGCCTGCACCCAGCCCACAAGTTCCCATCACCACCGCCCTTTCCTTATTTATTCCCATACCCTTTTCGACTGTTCTCGGTTGAGGGGGGGAGGTAAAAGTACCTTGCCCTATAGTCCTGCTATTTTTACACACAAATCTCATCGAGAAATCCGCAAGGAAGGGCAACTTCCAAATAGTGGGGCAGTATTGGACACCGAGTTTTCCTCTATTTCTTTGAACAAGTACTATTTATTGTAAAATGGAAGAATTTATGTAAATGCTGGGAAAGAACATACGGTGTATTCAAATAATGTCCACATGGTTTGCGCTTTATTTTGTTTTAGGAAAATGTTACAAATAGTGTTTATGTAAATTTAATAGTTACTATAGGATTTACAATGCAACTGTAAAATTGGTATACATTTAATGCTACACTATAGTAACACTTAAGTACTATTAATTTATGCTTGAGGTTTCGAAATCCTTTTGTAGATAATATAATTTGAGTAATATGGAATAACTATTGTGATTAAAATATGCATCTTGGTGAAATTGTAAGCATTTTTAAGTTGTGAACAGCTTATTTATTTAATATAACCTTTCCTTATTTGCAGAATACAGAAGAAGGAAGTTGGAACAGGAATTAATATTTGGATAAATAATTCCATCTTTTCAAGTTTAATTGTGATTTGTGGGAATCATCTAAAAACTATTTCAATCCAATAGAACTATAAACCTACATTGTGAACATCAATGGAGAAATTATTTAGTTAGTTAGGAGTGTTAAAGCCTTGGCTATGTTTGAAACATTAGGTCTTATAAATTAACACCCCCATATATAGACAAGAAATTAAAGAAGAGGACGTTATAGACATTTAAGACTACACAAGGAAGTTCAGCTTTAGTCAACAAATGTAAGAAATATCTGACACAGATTGTACTTATTCAATATAGTATATATTTGTTTGCAGTTACAGTATGTAGTATAGTTATTTTGAAAATATGAATTTGCCCTTTGATTTTGTCCATCCGAATGTGGGGACTTGTGCTGTCAAACATGTCTTTAATCGGGGTAATGGCTTGTGATGCGGTCCCAAAGGCCCTATTGGCCCTTTGGCTAACGAAGCGCATGTGCCCCAGCACAAACACGCATGCGCCAATGAGCAATCACAAGTTGACAAGCGGCTCAAAGGCCAACAAGCCATTTATACCCTTTGAAGCCATTGAAAATGGGCAGAGCACAATTGCACTGTGACGTCACCAAACATGGCGTTCTGGACGTTGGGTGCAAACCGGAAATGGAGTGAGGTACAACTGTAGGTACATGTGGGTGCACAAGCAAAAACCCTGTCATCTATTGAACACTCATCTGAAAGGGCACCCAAAGGGACCCAAACGATGCTATTTCTGGACACTCACTCACTCACTCCCTTCGGCCCCTGTCCAAGTGTCCATCACTGGCAACCCTTTGAGGCGCGTGTAAATGGTCCTAGTAAACAGCAAAGACCTCTTTTACACCCTTGCACAATGCCACATCTGCGCATGCGCACTCCCTCATCTCTATCATGTGCGCAAATCCAATTTCTGAGCTACAGGATTATGGCGATTTTTGTGGGTGGGTGGGGGGGGGGCACTTGTGACGTCATCGATTGTAATTGTTACCTTGGCCTTAACCTTGGCGGTATCTTTGAGAAATACAACTGCATGAGGTGAAATGAGTACAAAAACTGGTGGGGGGAAAATGCTAATTTCAAGGAGGATTTATATGTTGACAGAATGTTGTTTTATGGTCGTTGAGGAAGCGATTTTCAAGCGAATTGCCGCCATTTTTTTGCCTTTTCCTCTTGTGATTGATGAGTTTTTTTACCTCCTGTGGTATAGAAGCTGAAGCGTTTTTTGATTTGTTGAGCCGTTTCTAGGCAATTAGTTATCGAGCTATGACTGAAATCACTTGTCAAGCAGCAGGGGGTAATTGATCCGGCCGCCATTACACCAGTTTTTCGCCACTTAAAACGCCTCGCCCAATTTACTAAGTGTGACGTCATCAATCGCCTATTATATATGGTACTTTAATTAGAAAGTGGTTAAATTATATTGTATTATACATGCTACACTTTTCAGTACATTTAGTTCAAACGACCCATGTACAATTCAGTGATGTCATTCACAGTTTAGCAAGGCTATTGAAGCATGATTTAGAGCAATTTAAAGTTAGCAAGTCACCAATTTGTCTCACTAAATCACAGACGACTAAATGAAAGCCATGTGATATGTGTAGGCATGCATCAACAGCTCAGCAAAGTGATAAATTTGCACTTGCAAGTCATTCGATCCACTTTCTTGGTCTTTTTTATTTGCGTGTATTTTTTATGCATACCTTGTTGGCAGACATGATTGATCTAAAACACATGTGAGTCTGATCCTCAATTTACTCGTGCATATATATATGGATCATACAGCATGAATGCAGGTGCATGGAACAGAGTTTGTGGTTGAATATGGGTTGGATGCAAATTATTAGAGCGGAAATAGAAATCTATGGCGGGAAAATATGGCAGCTGTGTGTTCAAAGATTTATGCCTCACCCTCTCGTCACTCAACAATCCGATTTGTTTCGCTCTCAAGTTGAGAAGCGCATCTTCACTGACACCATCCATCAGACTATATGTGATCTTTTGGTGTCATGCGAAACCCCTTGAACACATTAAAACCTCCAGAAATCAAACCCATGCATGCAACCAGAAAAAAAATGGCCGCCATCTTTTCCCATGCATGCAAATATAATCAATCGGTTCTGGTCTCGGTATTGTGTTCAAATAACGTTGAAGTTTTTTTTATACGTCAAGTACCTAGACATAAATTTTTTCACTTGTTTGCATGGAAGCCAGAAATGGTATTTTTTTCAATCATAAAAGCACTATGTAATTTTGTAGTATTTTAAATTTGTTTTGATGATTTTAATAAGATTACGTATTTTATTATATATACTTTTAATCCTAAAAGAACATTATCAGCAATTTTCGAAAATGACCTATAGAATATTAAATTGTACTCAAAGATGGAAGTCTGCGAATGACGTCATCAATATTAGCCTATTTCATTTCTTTTTTACTTCAGTTGTCCAGCCCAGTTTGAATAATATATATATATATTGGTGTTTTGTTACATATTGCAAAGTTTTTAATCTGGGTAGTACAAAGCTTATAAAAATCGCCAGCTGTGGCGCTGATGTTCGACATAACCGTCTTCATTTTTACATAAGGAGGTTTTATATAGGTTTTGAAAATCTGGGTCTGTAAACTTGAAAGTACATGTATAGGGACATTTTAGCTAGGACACACTCCACCTCTTAATTTAACCATAGGGCATAATTCTTGAGACGGGATTATATACCATATACATTTTAAATTCAAGGTGTTCACATACTCAACACTTCTCAAGTTTGAAAAGGGCACTACTTCATGGAGTCCATTTAAAATGAAGCGGATCTTTTCCACATGCACGAGTCAAGTGTCCACTGGCATGAAAAAAACCCTGCTATGTATAGGGCCAAAAAGGTCTCAATCGGAGATTAAGTGAAAAAGCGGTAAGCGTAATCCGTTTATATAATAACGAATTATAGCCTTGACCTGTCTCCACATCGACTTGGCTCCACCAAACACAGTGTTCCCCTTAAAAAGCTCCTAAATGCCCTAAGGTACTGCGGACATCACAAAAGTCGCCTTACAAATATAAAAGAGGAAAAAAATCAGGGTCCAGTGTGTGTTTTTTGTGTTGTCCAACGGGCGGGTGACACGTCATGCAAACCAAAAAAGGACCTTTGCTTTCATTGATGTTTTTTGGGCTCCCTTTTCGGTCTCCTTTTGGTCAGAATGGCCCTTAGGGGAGTCACATAGCACACAGCCACCAGACGTTAGACTGGACAAATAGGGCCAAAGGGCGTTTTTAGGGACCTGGACCTCCCTTGGACCCCTGCAGGTGCATGCTGGTCCAGGTCCATATCATTGGGTCAGTGATTTTAAGGGGAGGAGGGGGAGGAGGAGGGGGAAAAGTGGCGTTTTGTGATTCAACTCCCCCTTTTTTCAACTTTTAATCCTGTTGCCCTGAACAATAAGGTCGTAACAGAGACGCTGGACATGAGGGGTCCTCACCATGGTGCATCAAGGGATGGACCCATGGACCCTATCCACCTCCCCTTTTTCCCCCTCTTTCCTTGGGCAGCAAAGTCGAGCGTGAAAATGCTGACCATCATAATCGATCTGGTGAGGATTAGGAATGAATTCGTATTGGACGACTAAGCTTAGCATTTGTTGTGCGCATGCGCGCACAAAATGAATCTTTTTTTTTCTTACATGCCCCACAGTCAGAGAAAAGTAGGGAAAAATGTACCTATGATCATTGGAAATATGGGATTATTTTTTCCCCCTTTTTACGGGTGTGCCACACTGCCCTACATATTGAACTAACAATAAACGAGTTGGACATTAGGGCATTTGTCATTCGGAGGACATGTACCATCAATGACGTCACTACAGGCACCGGAGGAGGCGTTCAGTCAGGTTTTAATACAGTAAAAGTTGTATTGCTTTATGTGCATATTGGCCATAAATTTTATTATAAACCAGTTTTAGGGGATTTGGAATTGTGAATAAGTGTTGTATTTTAGTTCTATAGTATTTACCTTATATTTTCCTTATATCATAATTTAGTAGTTAGGGGTAGTTTTTTTTATAGATACTGTGAAGGGAACAAATGTTTGAAATATATGCAAAAATAAAAAGTGCCCAATGCTATAGGCACAGACTATAAGTAAAGACAGCAGTTGGAGCGCCATTGTAATCTTTTCCTGCCGCCATTACGAGGCACTTTTTTGACATTTTCATACGAAATTCACGTCTTTATGTTACAAACTACAGTTTGTAGAAGTGAAAACTGGGTTTTTTAGTGGAAAAACGTTCGCACAAAAGGGTGAAAAGAGGAAGAAAAGGGCCTGAAAGATGGCGGCGTGGGACCATAGCGAATTGGATATTGTGGGAAAAGCGGGCAAAAAGATGGCGCTTTGGGTGGCAAATGACTTGGGACCGAGGGAACAAAGGGCCTGGTTGCATAGGGGCAGGTGCCTTGACTCAATTAGAAGCGTGTCTCTTAATCCTGATAGATGATGGAGTGTGAGTCAGGCAAAGTTTTGTGCATGCCTTTTCCTTTGGGGCCTTTGCTGGCTAAATTCAAACTTAGGGCCCTAAGCCTTATATGGTTATTTTCGCCCTTTTGTGTGTACCTTTTGCAGACGACTCTATCTTTATATAGTGAAAGCAATTTGCGGGCCCTTTGCTGTACCAGTTTAATTACGGCTTTAATTATGATCTTTTTTTCTATCTTCACTTAAATACAAGGCAGTGTTCAATTTCTGCACAGTTACAGGGTGTTTCTTTGATCTCGGAACCCTCCTGCTGCTGGAATTTTATATGTATAGCCCTATATTGTAAAAATAGGGCTATATTTTCATTTAAAATGGATGAGGTGAGAAACTATAATTTTGGCTTTGTGTATAATGTGAACAAAAAGAACAGAAAGTTTGTTGGATGCTTGTACATAGGCCTATGTATAAAAAACGACGCCATTTTTGATTGATATATCGTTGAAGTGTGTTTTTATTGCTTCCACATTCCTGGGGCTTTGACAGAGGGGCCACCACGAAAAACAGGGAAGGAGCAACAAAAAGAAGAAAGAAATAAAAGAAAACAACACCTGCACTTGTGTTTCTAAACGTATATATGCGAGCACTTAAAATTCAAACACGTGCCTGCAATTCGACTCCGCCCACCTTTCAACTTGAAAACTTAGAAGGGGTGTGTTGTAACACGTGGCCCACCCGCACAGACACAGATATCCCGAGGGGCCCTTACTTTAACTTGACAGTAATAATCGTCGTTTAAGGCGACAAATGTCACCCATTACAACGCACTCACAAATTCCAACAAAAACACAACACCCAAAAACAAAATGGCGACCTGTAGGGGGTGGATTGTTGACAAAGACGTTCACTCACGTGTTTGATGTCTATGGTATGCACTAGATGACCCTCCATCCATCCATCCCTCCCCCGAAAACAGATCTTATCTAACTCCTAAATGACACTTTGCCACTTTGCTTTTTTTGTCCTGCAGGAAAGTTGCACTTTTCAGTGCGGATTGCGGATCTGGAGCAGAGATCCGCAGATCAAAAGCATTGATAGCGTCAGAGAAAGTAAAGTTGCATAGGAACATTAATGTTTTAGGGCGTGGATGTTTAGGGCATGTTTAGGGTGTGCCTTAATGTGGTTTAGGGCGTGGTGACACTAAGCCTTTCTTTTCTTAAGTCGAACGTAAATCGGTTAAAACGTTATTGCAGTGTGGTTTGTTGATGAAGAATAGGCCCTTTGGTGTCGGCACCCTTTTGTTGACATTTGCGGCTGCTGTTGTCTACCGGCCCATAGCATAGTATAGCATAGTGACCGGTACGTTTGCGGGTCAAAGGTCGTGCAATTGAAGGATTCATCAGAATGGGGATCGAGGAAAAAAAGTTTTTTGGAAAAAGCAAGAAAAATGAGACGATTGCGGGGTTGGGAAGAATAGGGCCGAAGGAGGTTTGGGAAAAAGGAAAACGAAAGGACCACTTTATCATGTTTAGTTGACAAAAGGGCCGATCGGACATCGCACGTGCGCAAATCCGCTCGGACCTTGCTTTTGGTCACTTAAGCCGGTCAAGTTATGCCGATGACCATCCCAAATAGAATGGCAATGGGCCCCACCAACCAAAAGTTCCAACTCTGGGAATATAGTATATTATATGCCTAACCTCAGCAGCTGGCGCAAAGTCACGTGACCGGAACAACGTAACAGAGCCTCTATATATTTATCTATAGAGAAATGAATTACTTTATAGGCCCTATATGTGCATGAAGTTAATGACAAGGATGTGACAAAGCAAAATTCCGTTCTAATTGCTGGTATTATTATTAACTCTCCCCTTAAGCTGCAAAAAATTCAATTATCTGCATGATTATCAGCTATAAATAGAGAGGTTCAAATGTGCCCAAAGGTGAAATTAACCCTACTGAATAAATGCATGGTATTTAAATTTTTAGTTATTCAGTATATAAGCAAATTTTCGTTTATTTATATAATACGTTGATCGATCATGCGTTAAACAATTAATTTAGTTATTCATGAATAATCATTTATTACACATATTTCCAACCAATCAAAATGATAGTCGTTAAAGTTGCATGCAAATAAGGTTTTGCAACATTTTTGCCAGAATTAGAGGGATTATGCTATAGCTGATTTTGTTTATAAGTGTACAATAAATTAATTTCATAATGAGTTAAGCTATTGTGACGTCACAACGAAGGTTCCCATTTTAAATTTGCAATTACATTGTAGCACTTTTTTTTTAGTAAAGCGAGTGCAAATAATATTCTTGTTTCTTTCAAAAGTCATGCATGCAGTTTATTTATTTGTGCAATAAATCCATACATTCACTTAATCGATAAAAAACGACAACAGCATAACAGTGTTTTGTATTCAGAGGCATGTCACCATGGCCTCCACATGGAATCAGGATCTTTGGGCACTTGATGGTCATCAGGTAACCTTTGATGGACCTCAACTTGTGCAACAACTTGCTGTTCAATCACTGTATCCATACTTTTGAACTGCTCCAAACAGGAGTAATTATTTGGACGGAAAAGGACCACCACTTCACCTCCTCCTGGAAGTTGTAAGGGCATTGGGACATGCCCCTCGCTCATTATGCTTTGATGAAATATGCTTTGGGTGCTACCTGATAGGTTACAAAAAAAAGAGAAATTACAATACCCTATATATAAATTATTCTGTGTTCATATATATATGGCTAATAAATGAATGGGCCTTACCTTTTGGGGCTGTTGCTGAATCAGCACGCCTTTCAATATACGACATGACCTTCTGGACATGAAGGTCATTGACAGGAGTACTTTTGCGCAAGAATCGCCCAACCTGATGAACACATTCCATGTATCCTGCATGGAACTTATTGGGCACATTGGCATCATTGAGGACCTTTGTGGTAACGTGAAGTTGATGAAGCTCCTGGAAGTAACTAACTGTCATCTCGAGGATGTCGGCTTTCTCCAGTTTTGATCCAGAAGTTGTCTGTTCAGGCAATAAGCACAGAAAGGGCACATGCATGACCTTAAATTAGTGCATTCCTAACTCTCTATTTGGTATACTACGTATATAGGTAATACTGTAATGGTATATATACTATGTATATACATGGAAGATTTGTTACATAATGCATGGGTGATGGAGGTGAAAGGGCTCGAGGGCCCTTGACAAGGGCGTTTACTATTGGCAAACAAAATGGAAGAAGCTCCATGTTGAAGATTGGAAAAAAGACTTTATCTGTGTGCATGCATGACGTTAGTGTTGGGAACAGGCAGGGATGGTGATCCCCTTTCAAGGACCCTTTAGTCGATTACTTTCCACCCACACTTACATCCTTCTTCAGGAAATCCGTGACCAGATTCTTAAGTTGGCAAAGACTTTGGTTGATGCGCGCCCTGCGACGTTTTTCCATCATTGGTTTGTTACTCTGCAATGAATCACAGTAATTGGCAATGTTACTTTTTGTTGCCGAAACTGACACCAGGGGGGCGCTTCTGCGTGAGCTCTGCAGGCTGTTATATTGATTTGCAAGCTATAATTGGATGATTGGAGGGCAGATCCAAGAGTTGTTGTACACCACCAGTATACATAATAGGGCTGACTGGTGCAATGGCCGCCTTCAACTCAATGTAAAGTAATTATTTTACTGAATGGAAAGTGTGAAATAAGTTTTGGTAAAATATCAATTGAACATAATTTATAAATATGCAAGAATGTGGGTTTTAGGATGAATACCAATTTCCTGTAATTATTGCAAATAAATAATAACAGCAGCAATTCAGTATATGCAATATGTACTGTATAGTAATACAGTGAAACCTGTCTATGGTGGAATCTCAAACTTGCTGTCATTGGTCCAAAAAATCGTAACTACTGCAATTAATTGTAACAAATCTGCATCAATATATATTTAACAAATCCGCGCATCATGCTTGATTTCTGCATAAATTCGAAGGATTGTGTCAACTTGAAACGTATCGAGTGGAGTGACGTAATGAGTTGTCTTACCCTCTTCTGTCTGTTGCGTTTGTCTTGCTGCAAGGACATTTTTGGTTGTAAATTAGTGTTTGCTGTGAGTGGGGCAGAGAAGATGAAGACTCACACGTGACTGTGATGACAGTGGAGATTTTTGTCATTGCCACAAAAACTCAGTGAGTCAACATTCCCGTGGTTCATAGCGCGTGCGTGAGCAGCCTGCCAATGGTGTGCCGATGCTCTTGTGACGTCACTAGCATCACTCACCTCGCATCTTTCAACATCTTGCATCTTCGACAACGCCCAAAGCGAAAAAGTTTTCATTGGACCAAAATTATATAATGTTTGTGAACCTACAATAGTAGTTTAAATTTTAGTTAGTAATAGTATTGCAATTAAATTTATGGAGTCAGAACTTGTAACTTTAAAGGAGAACTGTCGAGTTAATTTTCATCGTCGCGGATTTCGCCTAAACATGGTTAACAAACTGTTTACAACATTCCTAATTAGGCCTATAGTTTAAAGTTTGACAATTTTCCGCTCAGTAGTTTTGTAGAAATTAATTAGAGAATCATTGGAGGGCAAAACGGCGTTTACTGCATTCCGCCCTCCAGCGTACTGCATTCCCGGCCGAACGTTCGATGTGTTAAA
>JAQIWR010002797.1:0-10485 GCA_034695945.1 Glomeris hexasticha | reverse complement strand
ATGGACTATCCCCTTTGGGTTTTTTCGAAAATCGCTCAAAAAATAGAATTGGCCCAAAATTTATTTCTAGGTCCTGTATGACCCCCTGATCACGAATCCGCAATCAAAATTGACTCATCTTTTATAGTTTTCGAAATAAAAAATAATTTGCTAAGCCAAAATAAGCCTACTTCTTATCTAATGCCCCGATTCGCACCAAATTCGACATAGAGTACCTACTCAACCTCCTGATCACGAATCCGAAGTCAGAATTCAGTTAAAGTTATTAACTTTTAAGTAAACGATGTTTTAATACAACCCGCTCAATTCAAACTTACCGCCATTGCTGTGACCAATGGGAAGGCTGAACTGCAAGATGACCTGCGCTCTGACGACCATCACCGAGTTGGCTCCAACATCGTTACGGCGCTTTATCCTCAATCCTTCAGCTCATTTTTCAGTTGCTCATTTTCAACTCTTCAGCTACGTCTTCGGCTGCCATACGAAATGGAATAAATCGCTATAAGTTCCCCAAATATTGACTATTTCTGAAAATAACTTGACACTAAGTGTTCTTACATCTAACTAAAACCAATTAATACTTATAACAACTGCAATTGCGATGAATTACGATCAATATAGTTACGAACAAATAAAATTCATCTTACCACATCGGCAGTAATCACTACTTTAGCGCCACCTAGCTGCCAACTCGTAAAGCTTCTCCATAACCCTATACACAGGGTGTACGTTCCACATATTTAAACGTCATTTCTTTTTATTGTAAAAAAAAATGCAGTTAGTTAAAAATCCGATCGACATGATGTTAATAGTAATGAGGTGGGGCGAATCTAATGGGCATGTGACGTTTGTCCTCCAGCAACCCGTTCAAGGTTTTTGAAATCCTAATCGAAAACCGTAAAAGATAGAGGGTTATTGGTGTCAATTAGAAAGTTGTAGAGGACCAAATGGGTGTGAAGTATACAACAGTCCACACATTGTTCGATCTACAAGCACACCCACGAGTAATAATTCAAAACTTTCGAAATCCATCAATCTCAACATGCTCTACATCTTTCAAATTGGAACTAGCCTTTTAAATTCAACGGTTCAAAAGATATAATTTCAATAACCTTGTATTTCTAGGTCACGGTCACTAAATATGTCATAATTGAAATCGTTGTAGTCAACTACCTATATGGTTACCAAGTCATATTTGCCATATTCCTCTTAGTTTCTACGAAATCAGGCTGGCTTCTTTTCTGTGCCAATTTTGGTACGATTTTGAGCGGCCGACCAATTACCTGGTTGCAACCCGCTAATTGGTATTCCGTTCCGAATCGTTCCAAATTTGGTACCTAGTAGCTCCTTAACCTCCCATTTACGAATCCGCAAACCGATTTGCTCTATCTCTTACTGTTCCCGAGAAATTCGCACTCAAAGTTCTTGCTCCGAACCGCTAAAACATGACTCTTCATTTTATTGGTTATTGAATATGCATTATGCAGCAAGAAGCAATAAATATACTGTGCAAGCGCAGATTTATTATTCGTTGACAGCAAAGCAGCTCATCGTATTTATCGATACAAAATACAACCAATCAATATATATGTTTATAAATTTGTATAATTCGCGGCGAAGGATATGATAGGTAATTGTCTGCCAGACCATTTATAAAACTCAGTCATTTCAGTTTTGAAAAGCACACAGCTTCAGATACAGTATGTTTACATATATATATATATAGATTAAAAACAACTATAAGCACATAACATATCAGCATATAAAAAGCTAAAAAGCCTAATTTCTATTCAATGTAATGAACATGGATGATGCAGAAAGCTAATTACAGGTTCACATGTAGTACAATAATTAACGAATGTGCCTATATATAACGATATACATAACTGAGCTTTACAATTTTACAGCACAAATTTAAAGAAAAATCTAATTAACAACCTCTATATATAAATTAATAACATTATATGGAAACTTATATGGGTTATTCAATTAGTCACAAATAAATGTCACAGTTGATCATGGCCATAGGACATTAATTCAACGCCATTTTAACAATAAATTGAAACACAATACTCCGAAATAATTATGTATATGTAATCTATTTTCAGTCAAACTGCATAGCTTGGACTATTTCCTATATTACAATACACACTGTATATATATATAACCACACATGTGCACGTACATTCATCGATCACCAGATTGTCGTCATTTGGATAATTTTAATACAAAACAACAACAAAAAATGAAATTAACCACTTTATATAATCTAAAATAACAGTCATGGAATTCCTGCCCAAAGTAATTTAACAAATTGATGAAAAATGAAATCTGTGACAAGAACAACTTGAAGCAAATTATTCAAAATCCCTCTATTTCATGTTGTCAATCATCTTTAAGTTCAATTCATTATTTGCTGTACTAAGTGTATGTAACATTTGCTCTATGTGATTATTCTAACAAGTCATGATCACCAGGTTAAATACATGAGGTTTCAGGTTTGTTAATTGAAGTTCGTTGTGTCACTTATAAATAATGCTATACGTAATTACAACGAGAGTCATTGAGCGATTAATTATAATCAATAACTATAAAAACACAGCCTATACATGCACAGGCGTTTATTATATAATTGCAGGTACCTATTCCAGAAGGCTTTTTTTCTTCATATACCTTCAATCATTATACGGTATGTATATCATGATATGATAGATATAAGCAACAGTATATATTTTCTTTAAATCGGTTTGAGATTGTCGCGATTGAGCGAGCTTTCATTTAAATAGATATGCTATTTACTTTTGGTTTAATTATATAGTATAATAAATACTATATTTACGTACGTAGACGAATATTGAGTTACATTTTCATATATTTCATTCTTCCTGTCTTTACACACACTGTAATAAAATACTAATTAAGATTAATGATACGCAGAATTAAGTTACAGGAGATTTTCTTGCTTTGAAAGCATTTATAATCTAATATTGCACATATTCGTTCCAATAAATACTTCCTAAAATATAGTTAACAATCGTCATGATTTTCTGTAATATATAATTGCGCACAGATATGCTTGCATTTTCGATGAATCCGCATATTTTCTTCTTTTACAAACGGAATTGTATATCTATCAATATATGCCATTAATACATTCTAAAGAGCAACATTTAACAACACAGAAACGAAAATAAACAAATTAAGATTATCCCCTGAAAATGAAATGATAGCAACATTAAACTAAAAGTAAAAATAAAAAATTACACAAAGCACTGATATAGTGGTTATACAGAATTTAGCAATTATATAGTCTCCATATTGGAATGTTGTTTGAGCTAGGTGTCATTTTGTTTTTAGTATAGCAGTAATTGTAGTAGTTACTTGTACCTGTGTACATTTGTGTGCTTTGTCCAATCACGTGGCTTTCTAATACATGTCGGTCGGTCGCTCTTACCATGGTCTTACAGGTCCAAGACATGGGCAAGACGATTTACTTTGTCTTATAACGTATCTGTTCCATGTGTGAGCATGTGGTCAGGTGATGGTGTTTCACTTGAGCGTGTGCCACATGGCCACTGATTTGCGCATGCTCTGTACCATGTCGTTCCAGTGCTCCGATTCGTTGCCCCTTTCCTTAGGGCCAACAACACAGCAACCCAGAGCTTGGTCCGAGTTCAGCACCCTTAGCTCCAAACACGTGACTGCGAGTGAGCCAGCAGGAACGTTGAAAGCCACAGCCTCGTTCCAAACAGGGTTGTCAGAACCCCTTCGAGTTGTTGTCTTCTTTTTCTTAATTCTCTTACCGTCTTGCACCAGGTATATCTTCACGTAAGGATCTATTTTCAACACAGTAACATTTTGTAATGCTGAGAATTTCCCATGATATCCATTGAGCATATTCATTAATTGAAACATTTCAAATCAAACCATTTATATTGCATAGTCTGCAATAAAGTCTTTAGTAGACTTTTTGTTGTGGACAATGATTTGTTAATTGTTAAAAATACATTTGTAAAGGTTGCAGTACCTCAACTCTATTGTAGGCAATGAAGGCCATTTGATAATGTAATACGAATAAGAATCTCAATTTTCTCATGCTATTGTTAAATTCTATTTTGCTCTGTCCAGAATTAAATTTAGAGCTCTGTTAGGGGAGTTTTGTTTAGGTTTGATTTCAAATTTGGGTATTTTAACTTATATTCACTTACTTAGGTTCTCTTTGGACAGTGTTGAAACCAGGTTTCTAGCTTTAAGGACCACAACAGTTAGCCTTTCAGCAGATGGCAAGTAGCTGAGGGAAAACAACAATTCTTGCTTTTCTCCAGGAGGCTTCTCGGAAAAACACACTTTGTTAACAACTATACTGAAAACAGCAGCTGACTTGACCTTTGTTTTACAAGAGCTTACCTTGGTGTTCCTCCTGATTTCGCTCCAAACTTCAACATCGGAAGTGACGTCAACGTCACACATGGCTATTCGCACCTCCCCAATGACATCATTTCTGGAGAATTTGTCAAAGTCGAAAACCTGGAGCAGAAGAGACCTTCCCGTCAATTCGTCAAGAGCCACAGGGAATTTGAACACTTCGTTGAAGTACGGATTTGGAGACTTTCGATGAATTTTAGTCTGTCTGGACTTGGCGTCCACTTCAGGAACAATGGACACTTTGACGTAAGGATCGTTGAAACCTCCACTTTCACTCAGTGCTAGGTCATGGGCTTCAGACAACAATAAAGTCCAAGGTCAGTGGCTCTGAGGCTCTGTCTTGACAACAGGCTAAATATTTTATATCTGTCTCACCTTCGATCACGTGGATTACTAGATCAGATCGATGGAAGTCATATTTGAGCCTAAAGTGAAGTCGTCCAAGGTTAGAAGATCCTCCATCACCTTGGGAGTTCATCAAAATTGTATCCTTCTTCGAGTACAAGTCTGGCTGAATAGCTCCTGCGTGAATGTAACACATGTGTTAAACATCTATATCATCCATGTACAGTGGAATATCCGTATAACGGCACCCCTTATAAGGGCAATGTCTTATAAAATACAGATTCTATCCTCCCGTGATGTCTACCATGCATATAATTAATTGCACACCATACGTATAAGAGCATACCCGAATAAGGAACAAAGTTACGGATCCCTTGGGGTGCCGTTATAAAGAGATTCCACTGCATTCTCAAAAGATCTTCAGTAGCAACTTTTGCCAGTTTCAGTTTTATTTGGCCCTCCCTTCCCAACTACAAGTGTTGAAACTCAAATATTGCACTTATTTGGTGGTGCTGTTCAATTTTTTCAAGCGGCAAACACAGCTCAATCTTTAATGAGTTTGAACACATAAATCCATTTGAGTTAGTTATTCACCAATGGGACTGGCAGCACCAGGGCTGACATTGCTGGCACTGGAATCAGACCCAGTTGGGGATTTTGGTAGAAGCAAAGGTGAGAGTGGCCTTCCCCTCTGCGACATAGATTGCGATGATTGCTGCTGTTGCGAAGCTGATGGCTGGCTTTGGCACAGGGCCAGGGTGTTGCCCCTGGACAGTGCGTACGGTGCAGGGCTTCGAGGAGGCTCAGGGGTGTTGGATGTAGATAATGGAGATGCTGACTCAAAAGACAGTGAACGGCCAGTGGATGAACACGAGATTTGAGATTGAGGAGGGTAACAATCTGTAGGACTGGAATCGGTCAGCAGAGACGATGCACTGCCATCTGGTGAGATGGCCCGGATCAACGGGGACATGCAGCGGTGGATCTGTAAACACCCACATCTCATGTCACTTCAATTCAATTACAAACTAATGTCTACATGCTGCATGTGTGGGTGGACAACAATCTAAAGCCACTGTCATTAATTGGACAGTTGCCACTTATTATAATGTCAGTAATCTTCAAACTTTTATGAGCTGGGATAAATATTTGTGAAATATGAATTTTTCAAACTCGTATCAATCTTAATACCATGTCTATTATTACAAATTTAGAAGTTCTATGAATTCCCGGCAACTTTCCTGCCATTTTCATCGACTGTTTCCATCGATTTTCCAATACTATTGACATTTAATTGTCTGCACAACATGATGTTTACATGAAATTGGAATAGGCAGGCAGATTGTCGGCGTGAAAATCCTATTCTTCATGACTATTGGAAAATACTGTCTGATGTTCGGTAAAAACGAGCAATACCATCGATCACAATTATGCCTGCAATGAAAATTCTAGTTCTTTCGCAACTGAAGGTAATAAAACCGGAATGGGGTTTTACAGTGTTTTGTTTAAAACCCACATAACGAAATCTGTGTTGTTTTTGTACTATGTTTACTATACTGTTTCGTTTGTTGAATTTTAACAAGTTGGGAAAACTATGTGAAGAAAAGTTACATTCATGCAACTCCATTTTCTTGGACCACTAGAAAATCTGTACAATAGAAAATGTGGTATTAACGCATTTGTATTTGCATTTTGAAATTCTTAATATCAAAGTTTCTTCATTATATTTCTTGTAACATTGTGTAATAACGTTATTGCTGCATCAGTAAAATTTCTGCTCTGCAATTTCAAATCTACAGGTTTACAGTATCTATTCTAAATTCCGCTTATCAAATTTCCCAGGATCTTTTAGGAGCTTATCACAAAAACACAGTAACATTTTTCCATTTTTATCTTCCCAGACTTTTCCTTTAAAGTTTATCTTAAACATTTTAGCAATATATATTTCAACGATTAGTTTTTGTTAACAATTGCGAAAAGCAACAAATTACACATTACTTAATTTGAGCAAATTTCGTAAGTGATATTGGCGAGTAGAATTCATGTTTGTCATGGCAGCAGCATGTGACCAGTTATTACAGTTTGGGGCGCGTTTCGGATCAAACCATTGAAGCTAATGCATCTGACCTTTTCAGAGCACTACAATTAGGCAGCGTTTTCGGGTTACCAGGGCACCATACACTAAATCCCTCACAGTAACATGCAGAATAGTAGAGTAGTAGGTTGTTTATTTGCATCCCTATCGGGTTTCGTATTAGATATTACTACAAAACACAAGCATTATCCTTTCACATATCATAACACGTCATTCATTTTAGCAGGGACAATTTTGCAACTCGCTAATACTGTAATAAATTCCGCAGTTTATTTAAAATTCCATTTTCATTTCCCAAAATAACATCACAATTAAATGTATTGCAGCACCAACAGGATGATTTTTACTATTATTAAGCAACCTTATTTTAAATCGGAAAATAAAACGTGACACAGGATGAATTTAATGAATCTTAATTGCAACTGTTGTTTGACAAGAATGTAACTAAATTGAAATAGCAATGATTCTTTCGCAATATAATTAATTGATGTCGTGAAGATAACGTGAAGTGATTCAGAATTAAATGTGTCTATATATATATATCTATATATATAAGTTTGATCTCCACCCTGGTGATAAAATCTTTACTGCGCTATTACTTCTGGGTCACCACCATAAGTTATACGCATTGCTGCACAGTATACAATACTATCTATCATACTATGTACATACTGCATATACTGCGATTGGATGCTTACATAATATTGGTGGAATTTAATTGTATTACTCGTGAAATACGACATAAAATTGTGTCCATGCATTGATTCCCAATATACAGTGTATTTCATATCCCCATCCTCATCACAGGCATTCACATTATTTTTGGACGTCCCTGTCCAGACTTTTGCATCACCAGTATATGTATAGAAGTGTCCCATAAGCAGCTCATAGAAAACAGCAGATTACTAACAAGCAACAAAAATCGATGTTTGCAAAGAAATTGTACGTGGGTTGATGTATATATAGGTTTAATATGGGTATTGTCAGTGAGGCCTTGCACATGCGCACTGGCAAGTGTTGCTCGCGTGCGTGGGCGTCATGATTCGAGGGGCTTTCTGGAGAAGGAAGGAAGGAAGGAAGGAAGGCAGGGAAGAAGAAGCTATATAGAGTGCATGCACCTGAAGGCTGGCTCGGATCGATCATCGATTTTGCGGGTCAATAATGTTTCATTAGGAGCGGTGTGCCGAGTGCAAACGAACGATGAGAGAGAAAAGCGATTTCATTAAAAGTAACAAACGCCAGCCGTTTCCATGGTGAGAGGTTGCCAACGCTCCTCTTTATTATTGGTGAAGCAAAAATAATAGTCGTCATGATGATGATGATGATGATGATGATGACGATGATGATAATAATAGTTTGCATATCTTACCATTGATGCTCTTCGCTCCGAGGCCAGGGATTGAGGAGGTGGACGGTCTTCGTCGACCGACAACAGCCTTGGCAGCTGCACATATAACGATAAATACCCAGCAAATGCATTATTATCATCTCACTATACTATTTGGCAAACGATCGAAGTTCGACAAAAATGCGCCCAAATAATTCCATCTCTCTCCCTCTTCCACCAAATCACATGGCCTAGAAGCATTTTTCACCCAACGAATAAAATCTTAATCGATATTGGACTTCCTTCCGTCAGCTTCATCCACAGTCAACGTGCACAACCAATGAAATCATTAATGTCAGCTGTATATATTGTTTTGCAACGCTATATAGGATGTGAGAACTGTCAAATAATAATATCGGAAACAAAAAGTTGGAAAAGCCTCTATTGGGCAGTTCCACTACTATGTATACATAGTGTACTATGAAACGGTGGTCAAAGACGGAGTGGAACCACAGTTCTAGTGGTTCCACCACAGTACCACCTGTTAGGCAATGTGTTGTAGTCACAAATGGAGAAATCGTTACAGATTTTGGGATTAACATAAAGGTTATTAGTACCACTATACCACTGTGGATCCATACCTATATAGCAGTGTGAATTTCCAATAGGGAAGAGGTCAAGGCTAGCAGCAGCCTTGGAGAGATTAATTCACTGGTTGGATATGGAAAGCACTCCATTATATACAAATGAAGCCCACTTTATAACATATAAGTGGCGTAAATTACATTTTTAATTCTAAATTTATTCTCGATGCAGTGTATAGTGAGTGGAGCTTTAGTGTGATCTTTCGTAGTGACGTCACACTGTTTACTTTTCTCTAAAGCAAGCTAGAATCATGACAAGATAACAGAGTGGCTTCACAGTGAAGGCAAATATCACAACTGCAAATAAACATTCCGCGAAAGTTTTTATGCAGTAATTTCCACATTTCAAAAGCTGCATGCATAGCTAGAAGAACCAGTGTATGCATAATTAATGCGCTGTATTTAATGATTGACATCATGAATGTTCATATTTTCTAATACTTTTCCTAATCCTCATTTCAATGAAATGAAACGTGCTGTGCGAGTTGATTTCCTCTTACATCCGGCATTTGTCAAAAAATAATTGCATGCACTAAAAAGCAAAAATCATCCATTCAAATTGCACAAACAGAAAAACAGCTATATACCACTTCAATCGTTATGACTACTCATTAAATTACTGGAGAAAATCCAATATTGTCTCCGATAAATGCATGATTTCATGCTCTGCACGAGTGCAATCGTAACGATTTCAGAACTGAGGTACATACTTATCCTATACTTATTATTTATGACATGTTGATGTAAATCCCCACTCAATGTACAATTAGTTGAACTCTATAATTCATAGGAATGACTGTTGTTTCGTTTTTTCATTGCATCCGTTATTCGTTAAGTCTATAAGTTTTGAATGACATTTAGAGCAAGGAAATTTAGTTACGCTACTACTCCTTCAACTTTAATCTGACTGATTTATACAATAAGGGTTCTAAATGAAAAGATTTACCTGGATGCTGCAGGAAGATGCTCTTCTTCGAGGAGAATCCAGAGGTGAAGGCATGAGCACATGTCCGTGCAATGAAGAGCCTAGATTGGAGCTTCTAGCATCTACTAACTTGGGCTGCACTTGACACCTCTCTTGCAGCAAGTTGAATTCCTGAAAATATAAATATTTCCCGTATAATAAGTGCTCAATTTGCACTCAATCTTCATACTTCACCTCACTGGAATTGCTTTTCAATTAAAATATACAGCGCCTGTCGCGTGCAATATTGTTTTTTCACAATTTTCCCATTATTTTAACTCTACAGGAAACCATTGCAGATGCATGAGTTGCACAATAGCTACTCATTTGAAAGCCGTCAACGCAAGATGCAGCACAATCATATAATGAAAGAAAAAATATGTGGGGCAAAAAACGAAAAACCCCGGATGCTTTTGTTATATTGCTGTGCCTGCGCAACTTGTCAATGTCGACCAAGCGGGAAAACGAATCACTATATGTATATTGCGCACAAATGCAAATATGCAAACCAATAGTTTTATACCTCGGACAATGGAACATAGGGGAAGACCAACCCCCTGCATTCAATTGGCCAAAGAGAAACTTTGTTTCTACATAATTCGTATGTGTAATATACAGGGTGTTTCAAAAAGATTCATCCGATTTCAAATGATTATATTATGAAAAATAATGAACACAGACACTT
>JAQIWR010002796.1:0-10487 GCA_034695945.1 Glomeris hexasticha | reverse complement strand
CACTGTCCCCCAAGTGTTCCCCAATTGTCAAGCCCTGCACTCGATTTGGCTCTGAGCTAAGAACCAGGTCCAGTGTGTTTCCATCTCTTGTGCCACCCATGACATGCTGGGTAAAAAACAGTCATAAACCACTTTCGCAATTTTTTCCCCTTGCCCATTACTGTAATGATTTATCCAAGCTATCCCTGGAAAATTGAGATCCCCCATAACCACCATTTCCCCAACCTTTGCCACTTTCCGTAAATAATATAATAACCCCTCATCAGCATTCGGAGGCCTGTAGATAATCCCAAGATAAAGTGTTATATTTTTACCATGCATCAATTCAACCCACAACGCTTCAACTGCATATCCCCACTGTAATCTTTTTCAACAGCATTAATGCTTAGGCCATTCCTAAGGTATAACGCAACCCCGGCCGCCTCCCCTGTCGTCAGGCCTAACTCTACTGTGCATTGTATATCCCAAGTATTTAGCAAGTCACTTTTATCATTCTCCCATGTTTCTGTAACCCCAATTATGTCCACCCTTTCAACCTGAATTAATCCCTCTAACTCATCAATCTTGTTTCCTAAGTTTCAAGCATTGGTATACAGTATAAACAACTTAAAGAAAGTGTTGTTTCAATCACGTAATTAACTTACTTAGAAGAACAACATCAAACCCCCATCTACAACCTGAAGCAAAATTTTAAGTATATAAACGAGTATTTACCTTTGTTTTTCGTAGCATATTCAACCAATCCGACCGTTGCAAAAAATACACCATAAAATGCAGTCTGTCATCCAGCGCTTACAAGGAATAAGCCTCGCAGACACCTGTCTCAAGAATATCCAGAAGACGCCATGCAACAGCGCCACCTGTTGTTCAATTTGTCAAAACCACGTTAAAAAATACAATTTCATAAATTCCATATACTAGCTCCCAATCGGTGGAAATGTAACAATTATTTTCATATAATTTTTACACTGACAGAATGGGCGTTGTTTAGCTTATAAAATGGCAAATGCGATAACCGAAAGATGGATGTAGGTGACAACACTGTTGAAAATTCGTGTCAACAGAACAATCAATGCATTTAACTCATTCCTTACATTGAATATTATTCTGCTGAATAAGAATTATCCTATTTATGAGTTACAAATAGGCTAAGAATGGACAATTGATTTTATTTATATATTCCGATGGTATATTTGATAAATAAAATAGTAAACTGTGTTCCGCAAAGCGGTAATAAATGGATTGTAATGGTTAAAATACAATATTGTGTGGTGTTTAATTAGTGGTATATTAAATATGAAATATAAAATACAATAAAATTTATACAAAAAATTACAATTATTTTTTTACTTGCAAAGGATGAAAATATCAATGAAATTTGAATGCATTATACCTGAATATATTTTGCGTGTATATTTCTGCATCACTTTGATTTGTGCATAAATTGCAATAAAACAAACTTTCATAAACTTGATTTCATTTCACCAACAGTAAACAATTTGTAAATACAATTTAATGTATTTTTAGTTTCCTATAAATTTAAATTATTATTATTGTTCATTTATTACCCGCATTATGAATATTAATTTGTTTCCATTTCAAAAATTTATTACAAAAATAACACAGGGGTAATGAGCTGCAAATGAATAGATTTTATTATAAAAACCAATTCATATTAGAAAAATAAACAAGACAAATAAGTAATTAAATAAATATTTAAAGTAAAGAAATAAATTATATCATTCTGTAGAATAAATCTTCAACCATCAAAGCACCTTCTTAACTTCAGTTTAGGAATTATATTCATTGCTTGCAATTCCTGGAATAGGAGTTTGCAAGCGTACGGTATTCGAATGGAAGACATATGGGATGAAGACTTGCAAAAATGGCACCTGAATTGTAACAAAAATGTACAATAATAATTTTTGTTATTACCATGACTTATTACTAAGTGCATACATATACAATAAAACCTGTCTAAGTGGACCACTCATTATCGCACAAAATGTGGTTCACTTACTGAGGTGACCTACTTACAAAAAGTTTTTTCATAAAATGTTAAAATATTCTGTAATTTTCGTTTGGCGAATATCGACGCCAAAAAACAAAGCTTTGCGTGTGCAGTGTTAAGCCTAGTAATCAGTTCACTTTTTCATCCATGTGAAGAAAACGGTTTCACTAACGTGACAATGGCATTTTTCACATGTGAAATGTTATAGGAAAAATATTTTCACTCTATCAATTCATGCACCATTACTGAGTTTGTTGAGCGACATTGGTTCACTAATTGCATCAATTTTCTTGTGTTCAGGGTGGTTTAACTGCTATAATAGGTTCTTGGAATGAACTAGGGCTGCTAAATTCCACTTTTCAGGCGATTTTAACGCTAATGCAACACGTTTGTACCGTTTTTTGGCCGATTTTGGACTCACATTTGGGATCGAAGTATTGCCGTCCGCCATTTTGAATCTGCCGGTTTTCACTCATGTTTTCATGCACATTTCTTGAGTGAAAGTTTTCACAGGCAGAACATAATTTATCTGAGTACTGCACTAGTGAAAACCATGAACTGAGTACTAGGCTTTTGAGATGACTTGCAGAAGTTTGCCAAAAGAGGTGTGTGGCACAAAGAGTTCCATTTCTATTTAAAAAAAATACATGCAGAAGACTGGAGTTTCCCAAAAAGTACATCGGCACTACCCAAGACTTCAAGTCACAAGTAATTTGGAGTGACAAGTCCAAATTTGAAATATGTAGGTCAATAAGAAGGCAGTTGGATTGGCGACAGTCGAATTTAAACATCTCAGGTAATAAACCCTGCAAAACGCAAAGCATATTCAAAATACCCAAAAGAATGGCATCGCAAAATAAATTTCATTTGAACAAAGTGAATTAACCAAAATAACGTGGAATAGACTAGTTTAATACGAGAAATGAAATGAATAAACATTAATTTACCTTATTTAATCGGTTGTTTGTGTGGTAAAATGTCTGGTGCAGATAATTCCAACATGGTTTCCTTTGATGGAATTTTTTTTAACCTTAACAAAACCGTTTAAATAATGGAGGCTACCAATAAAAAATGGATAATGCAGAAATCTTACTAGATCTGTTGTTGCTCACCGTCGAGAGTAAAAATTACAACTATAGCAACGGGCGAGAATTGAAGAGATGTAACGAGCGAAATGACATTTGAAACGCACCCGTGAAAAACATTTGAGAACCCAGTTTATATTTGACGACGTCACGAGCTGCGAGCGCAGAGTTCCAAAAAATCGAACGTTTTCCAATTTTACGATCTAATTATTTACGCAATAATATGTCGACGCAGACATTGCCATGCAACATTCGATTAATTCCACGCAAGTGGGAACCGAACAAGACCGCGCAAGATTTTATTGCAGGCGCAAAGTTCATAACGGCGCTCTAGTCTGGAGTTGCACAGAACAACGGCGCTTCAGTTTCTGGAATTGCCGCTTGGTACAACTACGGGTGGAAAATATTGTGACATCAAATACTGCTAAATTCAAACTCCACATTTGCATAAAATCCGAAATAAACACATGTAACCCCTCGTTTTAAGAGCCACGTTTGTCTGGTCAAAATTTGCTGTTATAGTGAAAACGTTTTATGCAGTATTTTTATGAGTACCGGTAGTAAGATTCGAGTGGTGACTTATGTTGTGTGGTTCCCAAGAAAACATAGTTATTTATTATTGCAATCCCAAGGAATACATAGATGGGCCAGTATACAATAATTATTATGCATATTTTTCATGAAAACCTTACTTATTCAAATCAGTTTTCCGGGTTAAGTAAAAGTGTTTACAAAAACAGAACAGACTTATGAAACGGTTACTTTAGCTTTGCATATATGCAATACAATGAACGTGCGATTTAATTAGAGCATAATATCCCTCCTTACTGAAAAACTGGAAATTAAGTATTGCTTTCTGAAACGTCATTGCTCGATTCAAGACAATGCAATTTTGTGAGCAGTAAATACATAATATGAAAATGTTGTGAGTAGACTTTGCAACATTGTTCAAACTTCTCACTGCCTCAACTTGACATGCTGCAAGTTACTAATACAGTTTTATCTCAATAAAACTAATTATAAACACCATTATATTCTACAGAAAGTGGTCTAAATTCACATGTAATCCCTTAACGCAGGCACCACATGGAAAATAAGACCAATATAATGTAGTTCAGTCTTACGGGTTTTTCATTATTGCGTTTGCTAAAATACATCAACCCAAAAATTTTCTGGATGGCTGCCAAGGGTATATGTGTAAGTGAGAGATTGCAAGTGCAAGGTAGTACGTTTGTCTAACTTCCACAATATTTATATAGATTTAAGCCATTTTATTTTCAATAATTTTTTAAAATTCAAACCTAATTTGACAGGTTTTCAGCAATTTTGCACCCAAAATCTAACTGTCCTTTGTCATTATTTGGCAGGTGTTCCTAAAATACATGTTAGATCAATACCGTTCTACCAAGCCCTTAATGCAAGTTGGCCGTCAGCAGAGGTTTCACTATTTTTTCCTGTAGTAAATATAGCAATTAGGACAACTGTCTTGAAATCAGATAATGATCCACAATGTCTCCGGCACTCGTCATCTACATAATGTACCTCATGTACCCAAGATGCTGCGTACACACATACCCCACAAGGTAGAGTGCCAAACCAGGATATATTCTGGAGCACTTTAAATGAGCATTCTCAGTGGTCATCCCGTCCGTTTACACTATTCTGATATAATCAGACACAATGTATTGCGTTACTACAAAATACGGTGTGTTACAGGACAACATTGCTATTACTATTTTCTTTGTTCTGGTAGAGATGTACACCACATAACATGAGTCATAGGACCAGATGCCAAATGCTGCCATGAACAGTGATTTTTATGTGCAAATATTGCTGGAAAACCTATCAACAGGGGTGGGGGCACATTTTCGCTAAAAGAGACCAAAATTACTGAAGCCTATGTAATAATGAAAAACACCTATGGCTGTACTGCATTATATAGGTTTCATTTTCCGAGTAGTCCCTCCGTTAAGGGACTACCTATGAGTTTAGACAACATTTAGTAGAACTTCAGTGATGCTTTTAAACAGTTTTATGGATATAAAATGGTAACAGAATTCTCACTCCTGCATTTAAATATAAAATTGCCTTCGAATATTAGTGCTATATCACACCGCAAAGCCTAACCAATTACTTATAGCCAAATACATGGGGATTTCCCAAGCAATAACTTGGATTGGTACAACTGTTGACAGCATTGAATTAAATACAGTGAAACCTGTCAGAACCAGAAACCCATGGGGCAGGACAACATTTCTGGTTAAGACAGATTTTCCGTTTGAGGCAGTTTTTTTAGTTGATAAAAATTCTGTAATGAATTTTAGATGCATTTTTAAACAATTCATTTTCGCACTTTATTTTCATGTAGTATTTTAAATCATTGATACATTTAACTACGTCTTCTTGACTAATTATAACCCTGCTGTCATAATCTACGTCATTTTCTTGCATTTCTTCTATAAAATTAAGAATTTCACAGTGAATTTCCAGTTCTCACAGTGTAAAAGTATACATGTTATTTATTAAGTATAAACGAGAATAAATTTCGCTTTCCATCCCCATTTCACAGGTTCCGGTTAAGACAGGTATTATATTATGGAAACCGCCTCCAACGGACCACAAATTTTGCATTTTCCGTTTAAGAGCATGTGCTACCCCTTTGGTTGCACCTTTTTTTGCCACCCGGTGCTCTATTTTCCCATGTTATACTATGACAGTGGTTTCCCATGGTTTTAGTATTAAGTTATCAAGTTATTTTATTGCCAATTTTTTTAACATTCACCTAGTGTATGTGCCTCTTATGGATGGCTTCATTGATTCACTTTTACTAAAATCTCTTTAGTTAAATTGATATGGATTTAAAAAGTGTGACTTTTTAACATTCCATGCTGCATTTTCCCCATTACATGTACACATGCCTAAACATGTCACATTTTTAAAATTTAAAATGGCAATCCCACATATTTGCATGCCAGGAGCTCATTTTTGGCAAAATAAATTTGAAGAACTCAGATATTAAAATTTTGCCTTTTTGAAGCAATAAAATTAACCATGAGACCTAATTAATAGAATGGGAGAGAGTGGACCATGTCCAGTTCTTTCCAGGAACCACCTGCACCTGAATCCCTTCCTCCTCAAGATTTTGCGCCTAGTGTGCATAGATCATTAAACCAGGTTTCCGGTTCGGACAGGTTTCACTGAATATCGATATTAATCAATTTCATCATTTTAGAATCTGTAATTTCACAAGGTGGATTATTAAAGATTGCATATTTTTTACGTGGATCAATTTTTTTGTGAACTATCCTCGAATTCATAGCTTTGACCACACAGTTTTGTTTTTAGGGAAATCACAGCAATGTATTAGGAAACAAATATTAAATGAGTGAAAAATTGTTGCATGCACGCGTTTGAATTTTTTGTAAAACTACCAATGAAAAAAGTTTTTTAAAGTGCAATCCGTATGGTATTAAGGCATGTAATCTCACATTAAATGCAGTAGCAGTTTTTACAAAATTAACAACCATTTTTGAAAAACCTGACTTTTTCTCAAGAATTGTCATGATTTCACTATATTGTTTCTCAGGACTTATTAAATGCTCATGATTTATTTTCATATCACTGTAATGGCCCACGTTTCGTGCTTATTACGCAGCTTTATTATGATTTATAATGCAGTGTGACTACCGCTAATGATTTTTGTAAAAATGGTCACATTTACACTTACTGCTCCCTCTGGTTGTGGTTCCCAAAATGGCCAGCGGGGGCGCTAAGCACATGTTGAGGTTGTTAACATGGAGCCTTTGGAGATGGCACTCTCCCCTTCATATGCTATAGTTTAGGTTTCGTTTGGTTTCTTATCAGAAAATCTGGATTTTAGTAACATTATAACGGCGTCAAACTGTTCCCGGTGTCAAAGTGTCGAGGACCCCCAACAATGATTTGCGTAATAGACGTTTGACAAGGCGCTCCTCCTTCAATGCCACACTGTGTTTTTTGACTAACGCATGGACACATTTTGATGTGACGTTATTACAGGGAAGGGGTGCCATTATGAAATGATATTTAATTATATGGGGGTGGGAAATGGGCACGAAAACAGCAAATTTTATATTGACGTCATTTGAGAACGTTCCCTTATGATATCCATGCCATGTCAGATTGAGATGGTTTTATGTGCTCAAAGAGGTAATATAGTCCTTCCAAAGAAAGATTGAGCTAGGACCAAGCCAATTACCAATTTTGAAGGGATGTAGGTTGCAACACATGCAGTCGTCTTCGCGCGTCATAGCCTGTGCACCTGCAACAGTGCACCCCTTCAAAATTGTTAATTGGCATGGTCCTAGCTCAATCTTTATTTGGAAGGACTATACTCAATAAAGATCAAGTTGCAGGACTATTGTTGCTATATTGCTGTGTTGCAAGAATTTTGTGCACATAATGTAATTGGTTTTATATTTCTTTGTGAATACTTGTTTTTAATTCAGACCAAGGGTGGATTTAGGAGCTAATAAACTGCCCTTTCAGATTTTGTTTGTTGTAAATTTTACAGTGGCGCTTTCCAGCAGATTGACAACAAATTACAATGCTGCTAGAAAACTTGGTGTGCTGCAGTAATTTTATTTATGTTGTGCAAGACTGGTGACTCCATCCACCCCTCCCCCCGATTAAGGTGAGTGGAAGCTGACCAGTCTTATAATCCCTGCCTCAGGCAAGAACTGTAGATAGTGTATATTTAATGGTTTTTGGAAAAGTGACGTTTTATTGACTTTTCCCAAAAAAGTGACAAAAAGTGATAAAGTGACCGATTTACCTGCCCTGCGGAATGCAAAAAGACCAAACAAACTTTCCAACATACAGTAGACATGTTTTGTTCTATGAAATGAACATGTAAATGGTTTAGTCAAATTTTCCGCCATCGACAGGTTCTACTACATATAGTGTACAATGAAACCTGTCTATGGTGGAACGTGAAGTGACTAGAAAAACTTTCGACCATATGCAGGTTTTTCCAACATACAGAGATTTAATAACATAAATAATGATTTAAATAGTGCAAAAAATAGCCAAATGTTCCACAACACACATATTCTTTTATTAAATCTCAATGGATACAGATTTATACAGTGTGACTATTGTCATGGAGTTATTTGAAATAAATGTATAAATCATGGGATTCTAATTATTTGGTGCAACGACCTAATAAATATCAATTGATTTACTTTCTATTGTTTATTTATTGTGTTTGCAGGTAACGGTTTCGTCGAAATAACAGAATTCCACAGTTACCTTCGCGAGTCCAGTGTCAACGTCTTGATATAACGTTGAGAAAGTAGGAATATTTTAGCGGCTACCCGAACAAAGCCATAAAAATCTATATTCGCCGGATACACCGCTAATATAACCACTGTATTTTAGACCTTATAAAACGGTTCATCACCCTCGTTATTACATCCACCAAGTAGATGAAATCGACATAGATCACTGCTATTAATACATAAAAATCCTTAAAGACGTAAATAATAATCAACATGTGAAAATTCGTCAATATTCATATCACCTTTAAAATCCACACAAATGTGAGCTTATAGGTTCTGTACAATAGACTTTTCGCACATTCCGCTACTGCGCATGCGCCACCACGTCGCCACCTGGTGCAAGAAAGCCCAACCATGCAATGAGGCGACGAATCGTGCAGCAATACGCATT
This sequence comes from Glomeris hexasticha, assembly GCA_034695945.1. Lineage (NCBI taxonomy): Eukaryota > Metazoa > Arthropoda > Diplopoda > Glomerida > Glomeridae > Glomeris > Glomeris hexasticha. Next base: position 1,682 of record JAQIWR010002796.1, on the reverse strand, counting down.
TCAATGATGGGCGTCGACCTATAGCGACGGGAGATCGGTGTGTTTAAAATGACAGCCAGGGACATTTCGGCTGATAAAACCATTAAATGGTATAGTAATCTTGCAAATAATTCCGAAATAACTCGTGCGTTCGATGCATACATGAATTGCAAGTCCGAAACTCGATTTCAATATTTATTGTGAGGTTTTGGCCAACATCTCGACGTATTTTCCCAAGCCACACTTTCATTAGATGTCCGCTGGTTGGAAACTTATTAAAACTATTTCTGTTTTATTTCGGCAAGTATTTGTGCATAACGGAACACAACATGCATTTGCGAACTCCTTTTAAGCGATGTTGCCATAGCAGGCATTGTTATTTTTCCTTATTGAATTGTTGGCTCTGAGCTCACCAGGTGGCGACGTGGTGCGCGCATGCGCAGTAGCGGAATGGGCGAAAGGTCTATTCCGTGCATGCTCAGACCAGCGACCTTCAGGCAGGGAAGATTCGCCAACAAGGAGATTCCACTTCTAAATACAGCAAACTTAGAAATTGGTTTAACTTGAAATAAAGGTCACCCAGTAAATTCAACTATTAAATGCACTGTAAAGCGCATCTATGACTTCCTATGTCACTTGCTCAAAGTATGTTATAATAGGCTATGCATATTCTATTAAATACGTTGTCAAATGTATTCCAAGTTTTTACTTATGGCTTATATCCAACAGAAAATATAATTTTAAAGGTGAACTGACTAGTTTTTCATATCTTTGATATCAATGGTGTACAAAAATCTACTATAAAATAACAATATGAATACAGAAAACGACAGATTTTATAAAAAAATTAGTCAGGCCGTTACGACCGAACTAAATCACGATTTGCAAATTCCTGTTGCACATGCGCTCTACGTCAAGGTGGGTTTTCATGGGGGAGCGATTTTCTGAAAAATTCGCAGGCGTACAGGAATTCGCTCCTGAAACTCGTTTCGCTGCACTGACTTCGCCTCGCTGGAGCGTTTTTATGCAGGCGAAATTTTAGAGTGAACACGCAGACACCGTTGGATGCTGATTGGTCAACTTGGCTGGTCATCTATTGGCTCCGCCCACCAAGAGCTCCATTGGCTGAAACCAGCCTTGTGACACCTAGCGAAGCGAATTTCGCGTGCGAGAGGCGAACAAAAGCTAGAACCAGTAGTCGAAAGCGAATGCGAGAAATCGCAATTTTCGCTTTCGATTTTGCAAATTCGCTTGCATGGAAACATGCAGGCGAGGAAATGTGATGCGGACGAATTTTGCATTTATTCGCCCATGAAAACGCACCTTTAGTATGGCACGCTTATTGTGCTAATGTCCACCATTTTTGCGTGTCGATATTAGACATGCTATACTGTCCGTATACTGAAAGAAGACGTGGGTGAGTCACGCGTTTACCCCGGCCACAGCAGGACCAGTCCCATTCGGAAGTAGGAGTAGGGGTCCACAGAGAAGGGGTTGTGAGCAATACCAGGTGCTGGTGGCTTCCTGGAAGGCAGTTGACCCCTCTCATTCTTCCAAATGGGACTGGTCCTGCTGTGGACGGTGAAAACGCGTGACTCACCCACATCTTCTATTCAGTATACAGACAGTATGTCAGTATGGCACGCCTATTTTGCCTATATGTCCGCTATTTTGGCGTGTCGATGTTATTTGATGCTAGTGTT
>JAQIWR010002795.1:0-10488 GCA_034695945.1 Glomeris hexasticha | reverse complement strand
TTAACTTAAATTGCTCGCTACTCGCCCATATGGCTATACCCCAACCTACCGCCTTCCTCCCGTTTGGGAGGGGGGTAAGGGGGGTGGGTTATGGGGAGGAGGGGAGAGGGGGAGGGAGGTTTTGTTGAAGTGTTACGTAATACTGTACTTAATTTAAATTAATATATTCTTACATTGAGTTCGCGTTTCTCCAAATCCTAGAAAATTTATCATTATTGACACTTGTTTATTGGTTTCTGTTTTCCTTTTAAATACTACCACTCTTGATACTACTATATAAGCATGAGTCTTTTGAAATTTGCTGGTTCATCCCACTTATTCATCAGTTTGCATGCAGGGATTCCCTGTGGTTTGTTATGTAACTGGCTTTCGCTTCATATATTTTGTCTTGGAAAAAAGTTATAAATATCATTAAACTCCTTGAAATATACTGGAATTTTGAAATGGACAATGACCGATTTGCCACAATGTCTCTAATACAGTCACTGTAATTTCGTGTAAAGAAATTAATGGATGGCTTTTCCCGTAATAAATTGTATATCATGTAGAGAAGAATCTTAACCTTCATTTGGTTGTATATCCATATGTCTTTTATTGTAAATGATGCTGCTGGAATAATTTACAAACTGTTTAACTCTCCTGAAATACTTCATTTGCTTTCATTTCATGTAAGGGCTCACGTTTTGATGATACTTAAATAAGGAAAACTAACTTTGGATTTTTTTCAACCGAAACAATGCTGGCGAAATAATGACATTTTCAAGCCATTGTTGTAACTTTAAAAAAAAACTCTCGTAATCTAAGGTGGGGTAAGTTTTATGATGACAATAATAACCCTTTGCAACAAACCATGTTTTTTAATAATGTTTGTTCAGAGAATTATCCATTTGCATCCAATGGTTGACATTACAATGAAGTCATTTATTGCTTCTTTGACAGCTTTCATTCGCTGTTCTAACCCTGACTGTCATTTCCATTACTTACTAAACACTTGTTTCGTGATCATAAACAATTCATGTTTTCTCTCTGGGAATTTATACGGTGACACACCTCAATGTTTTATCAGTGACCTGCAATATCCATTTGTCTTCAACGGCAGTTGCACACTGGTGCAGTCTCGGAAGTCTCATATTTCTCATTTAGTTCTTGAATTGAATGCATGCAACATCCTGCACTGTTATTTTGCTTACTTTAACACATGCTGCCTGTTAGACTCTATATGACACTATCTTTTTGTAAGCGATCTATACATATTAACAGCTGGACATGATACCTGACTGAAAGGGTATCAAAACATCTATCCATAAACTGTTTGATATAAATGAAAACGTTTCTCTTTCTTTTCTTGATGCAGGGTCACCAGCAACATCCATATATAATAGTCGACATGGAGAACGACATTTCCCTAAAGTTAGGGCAGTTCTGGCATTTGTGAAACCATCATAACCAGGTAAGCTAAAGCTGTCTTACTTATAAGTCTATTGAGTTAATGATTCAGTTTACTTACTCTTCTATAGAAAACGTTCATAAATGCTTACAATTCGATATCAGTTTGTATGTGCAAAAGTACGGAAAGTGAAAACATATTGCTGTCTATCTTTAATCCACTTTTATACACATGAAAACTTATTCCATGCGAGTAACCGGTCTAGGATGAGATTCTGGGGAATTTCCTGGTGCATGCAGGAGGTAGGGTTGATTTGAGCGGAACGGTATGCAGCTCAGAAAAGTGAAATGTGCAACTTTGTCGGTCATATTTGCAGTTAATGCATAAATAAATAAGTTAGGTAATGCACTCGGTGCGGCTGGCCGAATTGGCGAGAGAATATTTGAAACATTTCAATTCACATGTGCGGCTTGATGCTCAAGGAATTCCTGCGGGATGTTCTGTGTCTTTTCTCTCGTTGGTCTCCGTACTTGGAGACCATTGAATTATTAAAAATGACGTGCTGCAACGACCGCTGTTTGCTGTTTCTTTTTATTACTTTTCCTTTCATTGGATGGAGGAGTTGTGGCATTTCTCAAGTATTCATGCCCAGCCAGATTTTTATCATTTCTTTTGCGTATATACGACTCCTTTCCCATTTTATTATTCGTTTCTTCCACCCTTATATACCTCCTGCTTTTTCTTTGAGTAGCTTTTCTTAACTTTTTTGAAAGATATTCCAATGTAAGTGACCTGAATAACTCGTGTATCTCCACTAAGATTTGATTTTCGGTAATGATAAACGTCAAGAGAATGCTTATAGGTTGGAAGAAATTGGATAAAAATATTTCGCCTTTTATCTTTTTTGACGATACCATTCATTGTATAGTTTTATTGTGCAGCAGCAGTGAAATGCAGTTAAGGGCTGATCCAATAATTTGGATGATTTCCCAAATAAACTGTATCAGTCGTACATTCTGTACATGTTTGTTTGCAACCGCGAATGCGAGGAGGATTTGTGCAAACATTTGCACATAGCATATTGTGGTATCTTGACAAGGATGATATATAAAATGCAACTGCGTCTAAACAGAAATGTTTTGCGCGAGAAAATGCTGCGTTTGCAGTTGAATAAAGCAAGGCGTTTCATTTTTTTTTGACTTGTGTATGGCAAACTCTGAAAAACGCCCACTAGCTGTTATACTGTATGTTATTCATAAAGCGGTTGCTTTAGCATATTTGGATATTTCAAATTGTCATCTCAGTCGAATTTGGTCCTATAAAATTATGAATAGACGTTCATTTATTTTGTAACTAATGATTTTTTATAATTTCGATTTCCACAAATGGAGCCTACTTCAGTAGAACGATCAAATTGTGTTGTTGTAAAAATCAATTTTTATACACAACCTTGAAATCATTATATACCGGAAATTCCCAATAAAACTTCTCTTTAAAAAAAATAGTGTTTCATATCAAATGTCATTCCTGCAATTATGTTATTACATTTATTTGTTATAAAATATGTTGCTATACTTTTACTTACCTTAGTTTTTCTCCGGATTAAGAAAATAGATAAATAAACCCTTCTCGTAATATTTGGAGTATGCCATTTACTATAGTCTCAACCTTAAACGGTCATCATCAGAAAAGAGACGGCATAGTCAACAATTGACAAAATCCACCCATGATGACTGTTTAAGGTTGAAACTATAGTAAATGACATACTCCAAATATTACGAGAAGGGTTTATTTATCTATTTTCAATATTTAATCCTCGTATCCTCCTTTATTATGAATGCGACTATTTTCTTCTCGCTTTTATCTCTCTTCTCGTAAAGTAGTCCCAAACTACTTTTATAGCTTACATGTTCACATGGAGCGCACTTTTCAGCAATTTTGTTTGACGGAGAAATATAAGTTATTTGTGCATACAATTATTTGAGAAGTAGTACAGTATTGGTATAGATTCCTTTAGTGCTTGATGGGAAACTTTTGAGGACCCTCGAATAAGGCACAAAATATATTTGCCAAGGTACTTGTACTTATTTCATTAACCTTTCAGGTGTACTAATAAAATAATTGACTTAATTATGCAAACAACCAGTAGTGACTCCCCACTCCTTGCAAGCAATGTTGGGGGGAGATCACTGGCATACAAAATGGCGGCTTGGGTTTTGTCGTCGGAAATTGGAGGATTAATTTGTAGAGTTGTGGAGGTCCCTGTGTTCGGTGGTGGGCAATGATGTCTGCGAGTCATCATCGTTCACGACTTGGGTCTTCTCTGGCCATTGAATTGGTGAATTGTGAGTGAACGCTCAAGCTTGGAGTCGAAAATCGATGCTTAGAGCCTGGCTGGCTTTTCATGCGCTCGTTTGTCATCATTTCGAGCGTTAATGGACGATCGTTGTCGAGATCGGCCATGTCCCGTGCGACCACGCAACACCAAACAACCAAGTGACCGAGCAACGTGTGAATTTTAACATGTTATTCCAATGTCTTCTAACGCATTGGCTGCGTGACAACATGGCGTCGCCCCAAACACGAAAGCGCCATTAATTTGCACAATTCTATTTAGCAAGTACCTATACAGAATGAACCATGCACTAACACTGCTCTTTAGCCATTTGCTGTTCATCTTGTTTGTTGCCAAAACATAAAAGCTGCGTAGTGTAATCGAACATTGAAGTGTCGTGCTGCAAAGTATTGATTAAACCTGCAAAGTGGGTCATAAAGTTAGATGCGAACTGTATTTAAAAGTTGTTGTTACAAATATAGAAAATGCAAGCAGCCAGCACAAGGTACTGACGTTGATGATCTGTCCTACTTGTGTGACGTAGATGTCTATACTTAAAGGTGAACTGACATGGTTTTGTAACACCTGTAAGGTCCTTGGTTAAAGCGTTTTTGTTTTTGCAAGTAATGTTAATTTCGAATTATCTTAACCACAGCGCCATCTATGATCATAATTTATTACTAATTACTAATGTTGAATAAATCAGTTTCTGTTTGCTTCTTGTGTGGTGTAAATGTGCTTCGCTTCGCTCCTCGTTCTTTCTTTGTTACCTACATGGCGCAGTCGACATTTAAACTGCTTTAAACTGTTCTGCCTCATTTAAACTTCGTTTTTGTTGCTGCTATGGTCGTTTTTTGCTGAAAAACGACACCAAAAACGCAAAAATTGCAACTTGCTTTGTTGGGTGTATCCCTCCGCCACTTCACTGACAAAGGACCGCATCACCACCTTTGTTGGGATCGTTTTTTGCTGCCATCTGCCTTCAATCAGTCTAATAAACTGTCTGTAAAAAACGCTCTCCACCATTCCTACTTCGCTTCCAGTGACATTTTTGGATGTTATTTCGTGGTTTTGCTGCTCCATCGTTGCTACAAGGTGCACTACTTTCTTCACTTCTTTTTCCTTTGTCTGGGACACCATTTTTCCTTTGCTGTGGGGATCTCACCCATTCCTTTGATGTGAGAATCTAAGCCATGCCTCTCGCCTGATCAACTAATCAGAATTGCAGACATCAATAATTACATCTTTTCTGCTGTTTTTGACTACGGTGAAGCTTTCCACACAGCGGACTTGCTTCCAACTCTACATTAAGTGTTCAGTTTACTCCAATTTCATCAAATTTTGTTTCTTCATCATTTTGCTCACATTCATCCAGTTGCTGGTTACCACCATGGACAAGTTATACTCTACTGATGTCCATGTCCTCTCCACTTTGACCAAAGAAGCTCTTGTTGCTGAAGCCAAGCTACATTTCCTTCCGGATGCTGGCAGCAATGATGATTTGGCATTGGTTATTGCAACTGATAGCCATGCTCGCCAACACCCTCGAGATTCTTCGAAACCGTCGCAATGACATTGCATTCTACTTGCAGCCACCTCAAAATTTTCTACATCCTCAGTCATGGGAAGACATTGTGCGCCTCTTCCAAGCCCTCCAACTAACTGCAACCTGCGCAACTGCACGTCGTTTCGTCTCATGATGCTGTTCAGGCCATAACTAAGTTCTCGGGTGACCCCACCGACAGTGTCACTGAATGGACTGCCAACATCGAACACATACAGACCTCCGCTAAATGGTCATCCGCATTGCCTGTCATCAATGTTAGCAGACGACTAATGGGACAAGCCCTGAATTGGCCTAAGGTACAATGCCAAGCATTGCAAGCACACTTTGGTCAGAAGATAAGCCCTGCTGAGTTCATCTCTTACCACTCGTCACGTAAATTACTACCAACCGAGACTGGTGAACTGCATTTTTGACAAGAATGCCATGTTGCAAAAATCAACGTTCACTTTATCCGACAAGGATCATATCATGATGATCCTTGAAGATGTCAATGATCCTTCCTGCGCGTATGCTCTCGCCACACCGATGTGTTCCAATGTCGATGAATTATTGGACCGTGCATACACAGTGGATCAGATCCTTAAAGTGGCACCAAGTGAAAAGTCTCCTGACAAACAGAAAGAGTCTTCACACCGCCGAGGTGACCACACAGGCAACACAAATGATAATTCCTTTGCATCTCGTCCTAAACAAAACAATGCCAATAAACAACCACAAAACCGTCTACCAAAATTCAACCCGCGCACAGACGACCCGCAGACATGACCGGTTTTTATTGCCAAGAGAAAGGTCATGTCTCATACGACTTCTTCGTGTCAACACTGGACCGTGTCAAGCCTCAACACCTGCTACAGTGCAAGAAATGCCATCTTCTGTGTCTTCATCCTCAGCGTCTGCATCGCTATCACCGTCACCCAAGACTGGCAAGCCTAAGTCATCGCCGACTGCTTAAGTCAATTGTGTGACTCCACGTGCACCATCAACTCTTACTTTGATTCCTGTACAAATTGCTGGCCAAGTTACTGATGATGCTCTTCCAGATCATGGATCGCACATCACCCTCCTTCGTAAGTCTCTTGTGCCAAACGATGTCACAGTCTACCTTGGCAGGGGGAACCATTTCGTGCTGCTGGGGGTATCTTCACTCCTTCCGGATGGTTCACTGCAAGATTGACCACATCATGCCGCGCATCGCAATTGCCGAGTCACTACCTGTCGCAATGCTTTTGGGGACCGACTGGCAATGTGAAGTGCATGCACGCATCGTCCATGAGCCAAGTGGTGCTGTCCGCATAATGACGCCCTTTACAATGGATAAATTCATATGCATCATGTCAACCAACCCTTTCATTGGATGTGTAGTCCAAACACGCTTCCTTACCGCACCTCTTGTTGAGGAGTCATGTTCTGTTTCCATCTTCGCTGTCATTGCTGATGACATAACGAATGCTGACAGCCTCACCACTCCACAACTTCATCAGATATCTTCGTAATGGACGACAATCAAGTTGGCCTGTTTCCTAACCTTGAAATGGAGATCAATCTCAACGACAACAAGCCAATCAAGTGCAAACCATACTGTCACTGAACCTGATCATATCTTCGTCGGGGAACAAGTCCAGCAGTGGATAGATGGGGGAATCTACCGCCCTTTGAATTCTTATAGTGCTCCTGTCTTCGTTGTCGACCAACCGTTCCATGAGACTACGCCACATTGCTTGGTTGTTGATTTTGCACGTACGATCAACCCCATCACGATCAAAGATCCTTACCCAATTGACAACATGGACGACATGGTACACAAGCTTGCAGGGAAACGCTACAAGTCATTTTTTGACATTCTGCGTGCCCACCATAACTTCCTTATTCGCCCAATGGATGTTCCGAAAACCGCAGCTGTAACACCTGACCATCACATCGAGTTTCTTTGAGTTCCTTTTGGATTGACCAATGCACCTGCATTCCTCGCACGCACACTCGCAATCGCTTACGGTCAGTTGATTCCTGAAGGTTTGGCGAAGTACTACGATGATCTGGGAGCAGGTCATGACAATTTCAATGTTTATCTCAACTTCATTCGTCAATTTTTCATGGCTACACGCATGCATGGCCTGAAAATCACGAAACGCAAATGCAAATTTGCCGCAAGGGAAATCAAGCTTCTCGGACGTATCACTGATGTTGGGAAACAGCCTGATCCTAATCGCATCGCTGCAGTGAGTAATCACAAAGCACTCACCACCATTCACGCTGTCCGCAGTTTCCTCGGGTTCGCCAACACCATGAGGAAACAAATAAATCCTTTGCATCCATTGCTGCACCACTAAATGCTATCCTGCGGAAGGATAAGCATGCTGCGAGTCCTCCACGTTCGGCGCAGCATATCACGCTCAACTGTCAACAGCAAGAAGCCTTCAACAACTTAAAAGCCGCTTTGACATCCCCACCGATATTGGCCTTTTTCATCTAGGGAGAACCCGCCTTTGTTGAAACGGACACTTCTTACTCTGGTTTGGAGGCGTGTCTGTCACAATTGCAGCAAGGTGAGAAGCGCATCATTGGATACGCCAAATGAGGTCTACGTGAGGCTGAGAACCGTTACCACAGCAATGAGCTGGAAATTACTGCTGTACACTGGGCGCTTACTGACAAGTTTCGTTTATATCTTGTGGGACACACCTTCACGCGTATCACAGACAACTTTACCACTGCCTATGTTGGTTGTTAACCACGCAAAGACCAATCGCAAGTTCGCACATTATGCCATCGATCTCGAGGGGCGAGCAGAATCAAATTTCTGATCATCTGTCACGCTATCCATTACCCATCCTGACAGTGGTCATATCTCCGGATTCACCTCTTCAACGTGCTCAATCAGCTGATCCATTTTGTCATCTCATCATTTGGCAACTGGAAATGGAGCCCACTTCACTTCATCTAGACCAAGTCCATGATGTCTATGCAGTTGACAATGGCATCCTGGTCCACAAGATCTTGGATAGTGGGAAATCCATCAACTGAATTGTTGTTCAGTTCACCCTTTGTACTTCTGTTCTCAAGCAATGTCATGATGGTGCTGTACACTTTGACTTGAGGAAGACGCTTGACAGACTCCGTACCCGCTATTGGTGGTCCACACTTTGCAAGGACACCAAATTGTACATATGAGGCTGTACAACGTGTCAATGCGTAAATCGTCGCACAACATCTGCACCGGGATTCCTTGGGGAGCACCCTATTCCTGCAACACTTTTTGAAGTCATTTCGGCTGATCATCTCAACCTTCCTTGAGCAACAGCAGGCAATCGTTATTTGATTGTGCATACATGCCATGCTACTCGTTTTGTCCTTGTTGTTCCATCTACTAATGCTGCATCTGATCATGTTATTACTGCTCTTGAGAATGACATCATTTACCGATTTGGACTTCCACTTACGAATATTTCCGACAATGGTTTCGCTTTCACGTCAAGAAAGTTTGCTCTGTGTCTTGCAAAGTTCAGAATTCAACATGCCCTTACTCTGCCTCACACTCCTCAAGCCAACGGACTTGTGGAACATGCAAATCAAACAATTATTGCTACTCTTGCTAAATTTTGCTGTAGACCCTCCAAACTACTGGGATTCTCTGCTTCCCAATGCTCTAATCTATCAACACGACAGTCAACAGTTCTGCTGAGGTCTTACTGTTTTACCTGTTACATGGCTACCAACCACGTCTACCTCCTGGTGAAACTCGTCTGGGTACCATCATCGAGGATATTTCTCGTCTCGATCAATTACAAGCCCTCACTGACATTTGTCAAATTGCAGTTGCCAATCTCATCAAGGCACACTTGGACAACAAGAAACGTTTTGACGCTCATCGTAATGATGTCCAATTTCAACCCAATGATCTCGTATGGTATCAGCACCCACAGTACCACGATAACAAACTCACACCAAAGTTCAAGGGTCCTTTTTGCATTTTGCACCGTGTTGGCACTGTTTGTTATCGCATCGCCTCGTTAGCGCAGCCATACAAGTCACAAGTCGTACATGTTCAGACCCTGCGCTCGTCTTGATCGTCCCAATCTTGATGACCCTGGAGATGTCACTTGGGCTGAAGACAACGTTGACGCTACTCTGCCTCAACGGAATACCATTCCTCCTGACGTTCCAACCAACCCGCCTGCCGATGACCTTCCTTTCGTCATCACACAACAAAAATCTACTGAACTCCACACTCAACAGCACCCTGTTCGACAATGCCGGTTACCAGAACGCTTACGTGATCACTATTTTGTTTACCACGGACTTGCGAGTTAAGGCCTACCTTAACTGGGGGCGAGTGTAAGGTCCTTGGTTAAAGCGTTTTTGTATTTGCAAGTTATGTTAATTTCAAATTATCTTAACCACAGCGCCATCTATGATCATAATTTGTTACTAATGTTAAATAAATCAGTTTCTGTTTGCTTCTTGAGTGGTGTGGATATGCTTCGCTTCGCTCCTCGTTCTTTCTTTGTTACCTACACACCCCATGATATTCGGACTGCAGAAATAATTTTTATATTAAAATTAAAACTATGCGTTCATTTGTTTTCTTTGTTTAAAATTTATTGAAATTTTTATAACAGATTGAAGTTTTTGTGTTTTCGGGTCTGTGCAGAGAGGCTATGAGAGGGAAAATTCTAGTATGGAGAGTTTGTTCCAGTATATGCAGTGGGGAAGCCACCTGTATACAGCCAGTAGGCATTTAGCACGTTTTGCGTTTTGGTGCAAGTGGCATGCCATATGAACTGTCCTGGATGTAAATTTCGATAGTTTGAGATCTTTTGAGGACGTATTTTAGTGTACCTGTGCAAATTGTTATTTAAAAAACGAATCGGTGGAAAAAGTAGAAAAAATTGGACGTTTGCAAATACATGTTATTCATGCATAGGAAATTTTTGCAGAGAAATCGGTTGCAAGATATTTTTACCCTGTCAGTTCACCTTTAATTAAAGGAGAACAGAAAGCATTTTCATGCCTTGCTTGAATCTTTCACTGTTTATTGATTTAATGCCAAGGAATCTAGTAGAAGCATTCGTTTTTATAACAAAAATTTAGCTACAGCGATGTTAAATCGCCAAGTTTTGGCGGGCGCTAACGGAATTTTGACAACAAAATGACGTCACGCAGCGTTCCATTGACGTTCGATTGGCGTTTCATTGGCCGCCG
>JAQIWR010002794.1:0-10488 GCA_034695945.1 Glomeris hexasticha | reverse complement strand
GTCGATCAGATTTTTAACGAACTTCATTTTTTTATAATAAAAAGAAATCACGTTATGTGGAACACCCTGTATACAAATTTGATGTGCATATATGATTGTGTGCAGGTTTCATGAAAATGTGATCAGAATAAGTTAGTGCTCACTAAATTCTTACTCATGTAATTGGTCAAAAATACTGACACGATCGAGGTAGTAACAAGAGGTAATGCATGTTACAAACACGGATTTGTAGTTAGATTTGCACTGCTAATACAACGAGATCGAAACCCAATTCCTATATCTTCCCACACATTTCAAGATTGCGTATGTTGATCGACTAGCTTTTGCAGTCGGTGTCCGAAAACACTTCCCATACTCGCACAGTCGGCATAGGTCTTTCGCTGGTCTTTGAAGCGTACAGTTCCTCATCTTCCTATACAACATATTCATGGAATGTTTAAGTGTACAAAAACAAATGTTCACACGCAAAGTGAAATGCATTAATAGAATTACATCAGAGGCTTCTCTTAGAAAAAGATTGGGTGAACGTGGATGAAGAACTTGTCGCCGTGGCGACACAGGCAATCGGTGGAAACTGGCGAAAAATAATTCATCAGTCTGGCTTAAGTTGCTGCAACTTTTGGATTCTGCAACTGGTGTTGTTGTTCTGATAACGGAATTGCCGAATAAATAAACATGTCTGTTTTTGAATTTGCACTGAGAATACACTGAGAATAATGAATAACACAATTTATGATGGCGAACAACTGCATTTCTCGGGCTGTTGTTTGCGGTTCCTCCATCAGTAGACCCTATATATAAATATAAAACGTAAACAAGAGCATATAACATTGCATCTCAAAGTTTATATAATGCAACTTAACCTCCCGAATCATCAGTCCAGTTAGGCATTTTCTGTTAAAATTGTGTTTATAGAATTATCATTCCCTTACGACTCGTAACAAAATAGCTTACAGAAACGTTGACTTGGGAAGCACTTTCTATTTTGTCATCAGACTCTGAAGAATCATCTCCTTAAATAGTAAAAGACGCTACATCAAATTAAATGACCGTTCTTTCTTACGAGTGTCAAATTTGAAACTGTGCCTTCAGTGTTATTGAGCTTCATGATTTTGGCGCACCGAAAGCAAATGCTGACATCTACGCAAGCACGGTTATCAGATTTTAATTGTCCACCAACCTACATAATTCAATAATATAAGACATTATAATGCCCTAATCTCTTAACACTATTATAAAATGAGGTACTTGCCCGTAAACCTCTTCCGCAGTTAACGCGCGGAACTCCTTCTTCCGCCATTACGCACGGATCCTCTAAAATTTAAAAATAAATGCACAATTGTTACAATTTATTCGCTTTCCAAGTCTGTTCCAACTAATAACTTACCGTACATCTCTACTACCGATTCTGCACTTCTCAAAACAGACCTAGACTTCCAAGTGTCATTCGAACCAGTTTCACTTTTAAGAGGACTGATCAAATGAGGTAGAAGTCTGGATCTATATAAACAGAAGAAGCACTCTTTATGTCACACCCAGAACAATTAAGTTACCGGGATTTTAGCACATTCTTACTTCTTCAATCTTGGCGAATTAGACAGGAAGGAGGAGAAAACGGTCTCGTCAGCCAGTGGATCCATAGTTTCAAAGTCCCGCAGCCGGATAACATTTTCTTTAAAGTCATCGACGCATAAAGCTTGAACGCGTCGGTTTGTTTTGGGTGAAACAACCTGAAAGTGTATTCTCAATGAATTTATCAGTATAGTAGGAACATTGGCAGAAACAATAACCTTTGCAATGACAGGAAACGTTGGTGTCTTAACAGACCGTGGTATTTTTCTTGTTACTTCGGGCCGATCGTAATTTCGTATCGGCTTCAGTTGTGCTGAAAGTTAAATTGAAGTTTTACAAATGTGACAAATTAAGAAGGTAATATGTGCTAGTTACCGGAGCGAATAGCTGCTCTTTCTTCGGGGAAAAACACGGTAACGGCCCTTCTTTGCGGGGACTGCGGACACTTGAAGGATGCCGATCGAGGTTTGTTGGCGGACGCGGACAAAGGTTTGCTGTGCACCCTCAGCCTTCCAATTTCCAAAGCGGAAGCTGGATTTAAAAATCCTTTGACACATTTCCAAACCGTGAATCATGTTCGTTACCTTTCGCACGATTGCAACTCACTCAAGTCTCCGATGCCGTTTCTTAAATGCGAAACCGACATCACTGTCTGCGTGCAACATTACCAACAAATCATTAATTTTTGCAGCTTCTATTACATCGCGTTGTCTAAAAAACCAATCACTATTTCATATTGTACCTCCGATTAATCGATACCATAATCAATGTCATTTCAACATTAAATTTTACTTTAACTGTGCCTTTACTAAAAAAATACATGCATACGCAATACAGCTGTTATATAACTGCCTCAATTTACATAAATGCACCGTATAATTTGAAACCTGCGAGTTCCCATTAGCCATTTTCTGTTGTAGAATACGGACAAGGAACGCAACCGGATCGCACGGCATCTCCGCTACAAGTTTGGTCATCAATTCCTATATAGAAAAACACATGTATATATTACACAGCAACACTATAAGTTGAGAATTCAACAAAATTACCTCAAACAAAGCTCCAACATTATGTTTCTCTAAATACATCCGTATTTTATGTTGCGAGTTCATGTTCGGGTTGCGACTGCGTTGAACAGCGAAGACAAGACACGCTTCGTACGTTGCCACGGGAAACTGAAAACGCAACGTGCTGAATAAAGCCCCACCCCTTCCCAAAAAATCCCAGTTGGAGATAAAGCAGCTATTGATTAGAGGGGTGAACCGAAACCCCTTTTTTGTATTGACACCGTGTCCGACTCGAACGCATTATTTCTCTCGCAGAAGCATCCTTTACTATCCGGTTTGTACAAAATGTTTTAAAACACACTAGAGTGCGTGCAAGAGACGGAGAGAAAGAGAGGAAACCAGAGTGAGAATGAGAATGAAACGATAGGAAACGAGAAATTAATCAAATGGAACATTCGGACTTGAAGCTCTGTATAGTATAGAATATTCTCCTCGTATGTATATAGTTGCTCCAAACAGGAATCTGGTTGTCTCTTGTTAACCCTTTCTCCAGCTTTTCTTTCCATGACAATGATACTTTCAGTGGCCATCTAGCAGAATCTGTTGAGGAATCAGTGAAGCTTTGTGAGTCAAATGGGAATTAGCGCGTGCACAATTCACGGTTCCAAAATGCGAGAAAAAACCGTGTAAAATCAAAGAAATATTTTCACATAATTACGTACGGTGACAGGTCATTCATTTGAATGATGACAAACTTATTATCTTATCCATTACTTCTATTATAACATAACCTGTGGTGAAACAACACCAGTTCTCTAAAAAGAATATCATAATATAGGCCTAACCAGTTTAACGCTGTTCATGTAATTCTTCGAATGACAAAAACATATAATTTATCTCTTATTGCCCCATTTGCAATAAATGCCTTATTTTCCATTGTATTTCTGCCAACGTAAAGTTACTAAGCACTTTTGTATTTGGAAATCCCCGAGTTATAAAAAACATACAGGCATAAATAAAAACATTTGCAGCACTTGTTGTGATTTTTTCCAACTATAGAAGGTAAAAACCATTTGAAGAGCATGCAACAAATAACGATTGTGATCAGTTTCCAAAATGCGGGCAACAATCATCCATGTTGTCATTACCGTCGAAGATGTTCCTGTTTTACGCAACAACATCTTTCAGTTCTTCCGGCATTGGGCATTTGGGATGCTTGTTTTCAAAGTGTTGCTTGTACGTTTTCGGGTCGGGCATCTGAGACTGCGCAAAGGTGGAAAACAGAAAACATTACTCAGCGGTTTCTCGCACTTTTTGCGCAAGTGGGCCACGTTGCATCGTACGAATGCTTTCCGCGGGTTCACTTCTAGATCGGGAGAATGATTTTACCTTGCACACAGTGCACACAAACGTCAAAGCTTTCTGCGCAGCAGCCTTTTGGTCATGACCGCTGGCTTTCTTCAACTCGGCCTGTTTCTTCGCATTGCGCTGCTGCGACTGAATCTTCTGGTGACCTCGAGCCATTCTTCAATCAGATATCCAACCAACTGAAAAACAAAAGCAATTTTTCATTAATTTCACATCATCTTTACATAATAAACAACACATATATATGTACCTCCATTCCATATTACCTGTAATAATTCGGAATGGATTATTATTCGATTATTATTTAGTATTTCATGTGATTTTTCACTTTATAAATGTATGATTAACCAAAGTCCTTCTCATCATTTTACATTTATCGATTTATGATTTCCTTCGATATCAAATTGATTTCGCATTTGTTTACAGCTTGTTCAATGGAACTCACAAAGATTACAAATCAGAACACTTGATAATAACACAACAGTAGTTCAAAATTAGAATTGCACCACAGCAAGTTTCAGTTTGGATGACTCAATGTAGAAGTTTTTCCTCGTGTTAGTCTTGCATTACCTATGGATTATACAATAGATTGAACACCCTCGAGGGTGAAATAACATATCCGACGCATTGAAAAGAACGCTGCAAACATGAACGCAGCTTTGACGTGAAAGGATATTTTTGTACAGGTACGTTTCAACATTTGGAATATGGCAACCTTACCGAAGCAATCGTAGTAGCAAAACAGGCAGAAAGGCGGAGCAGCAACGCTCAACGGCGCTTCTAAACAACACAAAATACACAAACAGTTGTAATTAGTGAAGTTAGACAATGACAGATCCACGTATGCGAAATATGGCGCGATCAAAATCGGGCCAACGGCTGATCACTGACCTCGCAATAAGGTGCTACAAGACACGAGTGGAGATTCTCGAAACCTGCAGCAGCGCCACCTACAGCCACCAGGTGACAAACAAAAACGCGAAACAATGGCGCTCTCGACAACAGCTTTATTCTCGAACAAGCAGAATATTTCGTTCGATGTTTTGACGCCGTCGTTTGGTCGCCAATAAATCAGAATTATTCAGCCAAGTCCTTGATTCAGCAGTGGAACATATACATGCTCATTGATACATGTACTATTATTTTCTGCATTCCATGTTTTTATCAATCGTTAATTATTACGATCGATAACGGAAGCAATTAATTGCCATTTTTTATTAGCATTAATTTGCTAATAAAACCATATATGGTTCAATTTTGTTCAAAAAATATGAAAACCAAGTAAGTGAACGAACTTGTGAGCAATAAACAGGTCAACGACAAATGCTACCTGATTTTTTTTTACCAGTGAAAATGATACGATAAGAAAATGCGCAGCATTATATAAGGTCATCTGCCCCTTCACTTGAAATTCTATAATCAACCACAAGATGGCGCTGCGGGAAGCCAAATTTTATTCCCACGTACATAAAAAAGTGATATATTTGAAATATATTACTTGCATGTATTGCAAATATATTTGGAATATACAGAAATTGGAACATTTCATGTATTTTAAATGCTTGGCAATTATATTTGCAATTTATTTCACACATATTTTAAATATATTGCACCGCGGATAATATGGGCATTACATTGGCATATATATGTGCATTACATATTCGCTTATATATATATGACATACTTTGCAAATATAATTGGCAAACATTTAAAATATATGAAATGTTCCAATTTCTGTATATTGCAAATATATTTGCAATATACATGCAAGTAATATATTTCAAATATATCACTTTTTCATGTGGGTTGATAAGCCAGCAGTATAAATTTTGATTTGTAGCTCAAACATCCTTCACATTTGACATGCATGAAATAAAGCTGCCTGTGAACTTTCATATCGCTGTAACACGTAAATTATTAATCACCCCTTATAGATAATACAGAAAGTACGCAGTTGCCTTCTTCACTTACTAATCTGTATTTGTTGGTTTTTGGATGAAACCCGGGATTTCCATTTGGACTTGCAAATACTGTTTTCGTAAGGCGTTCTTCGGAAGGCACTCACGGATTGGTCAGAGTCGCCTCATGACGTCACAGCCTCACATTTTTTACGCAGCGTTAAAATTAGCGGAAATGTAAAGACGTCATATGACTTCATAATAAACTAATAAAAGTAATCTTCACGTTCACACTTCTCGGTAAGAACACTTGGCTTTGGAGTACAATCTCAAAAAACAACAATGCTTTGTTTTGAACCGCATAATGGGAGTATAGTGACGGAACAGAGCTGGGATGTGACGTTTGTGACGTCACAGAGCATCCAACTCTTGATTTTTGTTATAGCAACTAGCGAGTAGATGTAGATAAACGACCCTGTTGTTCAGCAAAAAAGAATTATAATAACCAGGGGAGGTTTGGTGACCCGTTTCAACAGGCTTGCAGATAATCTGGCCATTTCACTGGAAATAATACGATAATTACTTTCCTGGTCAAATGCAGAAGTACTGCAACAACAAAAATGTTAAATAGGGTTTTCCAGCTGTTTGAACTTCATTCTTCAATAGCAAAGAAGATAATAATTTCAGGTCATTTGCCTTCACCTTCTCTACTATTGTCGTCACATTTAACTGGTCACAAAAGTTTATTTGCAACACAGTGTGCATATTTTATTCCTGGTGATTCCATTAAAATGTGCTAATAAATTTGGGCTAAATATGAATGTAACTGTGACAAATTGAGCTGCGACCTTACATATAGGGAACCATGTTATATAGTTCATTAAATAAATAACCCATTTATAAATGTGAACCGCGCAAAATTATCTTCTTTAAAATGGCCGCAAAGCGTATCTTTCAGCTTATCTGATAGATAAAACAATTGCAGAAAAACCAAAACTAGGTCAAGTAACGGATAAACATAACTGTGTACTACTTCAAAACAATGTAAAAATGTTTAGCCATTTTTTCATTACACTCGACATCAACTTTTAAATTTTAAAGGCTATTGCCTTTAATTCTGTTGGCATTTGGTGGTCAAGGGTGCAAGGACCACTACTGACCCAGTGAACATCCATCCCGTTTTATAGGTGCCAACAACACTTTGTACCAAATAACAAAATCCGCAAAAACTGCGTTGTGCACTTTGTTCAAAACGAAAAAAAAAATTCGCATCTGGCTTCTAGTCAGAAAACACCAAAAAATATGGTAACATGTACAGTTTTATTGTGTTTTGTGTTCCAATCTACAGAGTGCAAATGAAATATTCAGCGAAACATTGTGCTATGATTTGCATATGATATATATGTAAACAAGCTCATTTGCATATCACCAACTGATATAACAGCTCCACCTGGCGCCGTTTTCTTCCAACAAATCCAATATTGTTTTCACATAACTATATCAAGTGCAACATATAGATTTATTTCATCGATTTATTGAACTGATTCGATTAAAATATCAATAACTATCTTATTTCTTTTATCTCTGATAAAATCCTATACACTTGATATTTTCACCTTTTAATTTTCGAAAAAACGTATCATTTGCTGTAATATGTGTTTTACAAATTATACGCTATAGTTATCAATATTGATACAAAAACCAATAAAACATGACAACTTCAATAATTTGAAAACATTGTTCACTTCCAAGTATCAAAAATCATTTCATATTTTAAAAATGAGGTTCTATAATAATATACAAGCTGTAAACAATTAAAACTTGTTCTCATCGTGAATTGCACTTGTAATCTCACATGTAACAACACTTTCATCCCTAATCGCCGTTTCGGGATATATATGTATGAATAATGAGTGTCTTTATCAGACACAAGGCAACAACAACATAAAAATCACAGATATATATATATACTTGCTCCTATAATTTACGGAATAGGACAGAAATTGCCAAAGTAGCCCCAAAATAAGAAAACCAAGTGAATGCCACACTCAGAGCCAAAATTAAAAATGTGGCCGTATCAACCTAGATTTTAAATTCAACTTCCTAAATTTAATATTCAAGCAGCAAAAAGCAGTGACCATTTACCATGTTAATAACCGATACAAAAGTCACAAAATAAGCAGCGATTGTTTATGAATTTCAGTACAATGCCATGTAAACTATCCAAGGTTCAACAAACTGTTAATAACTTTGTTTATACACTGTCCATTTCCTCAAACTCTGCCATAATGTAGATATATATGATGCCCTGCGGCACATGAAAAGTTGCCTCATTTATGTATTTGGCCCACGTGTTATACGCAGCACTAACACAAAACAACACCTTTCGCATTCTGTGTACATTGTTGTCCAATATCAGCACTAATTTTGGCACATACTCGATACAAAATTAAATGTGTCAGTTGCCTTCATCGATGAATTGCTGATTCACAAGAAACTGTTACTCTCATAACGGTTGGAAAATGATACAGTGGTGGTAGCGAAAGTTTTGGAGCGACTGCAGTAATAATTAAGTGGTTAAAGTTTCTTATCATATTTAAGCGCAATTATATTGCAGGTATACAACATAATAAGCTTGTGGTAGGTAATATATATACCGACATGGCCAAATGGTGGCCGATCACCGCAACTAACTTGTTAATTGCTTTTTATTAATTATAAAGTGCACTATAATGACCCTAAATATTTTTCTGATACCAAAAATCCGTTCAAAACCTCAGAAGGTACCGATTGAGACTATTTAAGAATGTACTTTCCCATTAATTTACGCAATTTAGAGTTTGCTCAGTTATTCGTCCGTATAAAAAGTTTTGCAATGCTACGGATCAGCTGTTGAAATTGGTTCACAGCAATTTCGGTTATTGTCACATGATATCCAAATAAAATATTACGTTACAACATACACATATAACCATTACAGGTCCAACGCTCCAGGATCCTAACGTGACATGGTATACCGATGTTCTTGTTGTAACCCTTTACGTACTTTTCAAGAAAACACAAAGTATACTATGTATAAGTATACTTAATTTCAAATTCTGAGAAGTATCTCGATCACAAATTGTTGTTTTCTGACTCTTGCAAGTTGGCATTCACTCGGGCACTATTATTGGACCTTGGGGGGTAACGAGAAAAGTTATATACCTTTACTTGGAAAACTACTCTGAGGACGATGACGAGGCATTTGAGGAGTCAAAAGTCTCATCGTTTTCCAGGTAGATGGCGAAATCCTGGTCGATGGTGCGAGATCTTTGCTGCAGCCGAATGATCTGCTGTCTTTTTGCTCCATACTTTTGGTACAGTCGAACTCCACCGTACACTGGTAAGGCAAACAGTCCAAATCCAAGGGCCACAACGCCAGCACATGCACCCAGGGTACCCACAATCGGTGCAACCATCAACTTGCTTCCTGAAAATCCAATCACAAATCAAACTATATATTACTTTGTCTTCGTTTTCCAAGAACACAGACGGATTTAATTACCAAACACTGCTCCCCGGATGAGTTTCCTCTGAACAGGATTGTCGGCTTTATATCGAAACTTGCAGCCAAAGATGCTCAATTTGCTGTAATGGTCACCGAAAAACCGCAATTTCCTTAGTCTGTCCCCACAACGATAACAAAAGTCAGTCTTGCATCTCGTACAGTGCATGTGGTCACAACCGGTAGTGCGTTGGATGAATACCTGTAAATATTCCAAGTTCAACACGCTGTAATTCCATTGCAAAAACATTATACAACCATTTTAGTTCCCTTTTACACGAGTGAAATTAAGAAGGAAACATTGAAATGGAGATGGATACATGTACAAGGACATTATTGTAATCTAATAAATTGATTGACACTCGTGGGTCATAAAAACACCCACATATAATTCTATCGTGCAACTGCAATAAATCGAAATTATTAGTTTTGTTGTTTTTTTCTCCATTATATGGTGTAATGTGCTTATTTTATTATTATGGTGTGAATATTTCATTTGTCGTTCTTCAACGGCTTCACGCTTTCGGATTTGAAATTCTAATGTCCTCAAATGATAACAGCAGCATTTTTTGGCAACGAATATGTCTGCATGGCAACTGGAACCATTCCAAGTGGAGGAAGGTCCGAAAACACGGAGCACGAAAAGAAAGAACAATGAACAAGTTGCGCGGCCTCGTTTTTAAATTCCCAAATCATGAAAAAGAGATGTAAAAAACGTTGATCCATCCATTGGTCCATCAAAGGCGAAGATGGCGAATTGCTCTTGATACATCTCTCTTGAAAAGTGCGTTTTCATTTATTTTCTCAACTATTCTCATATATCATTGATAATTTGAGGTCTTTGCCCGGACTCCGACGGAAATTACGTCACGTTCGCCACCAGAGGGCGTCTACATTCGAATTTCGAACGCCGCTCGCCATCCTTCCGTTGGTCATTCTCCTTGGTCATTCATTGTTCACCCAATGAGCAACATATGTTACAGTACGTATGGCTAAGTAAACACGAACAAACGCGTTTTCTGTGTTAAAGGACAACAGACAAGGTTTTTGGTCACCTCGCCGATCGAAACGAAAAATATCACATAAAATACTTAATTTA
>JAQIWR010002793.1:0-10489 GCA_034695945.1 Glomeris hexasticha | reverse complement strand
TGGCATCATCAAAGTGACGATCCTTCCACCAAGAGGGTTGTATCATCCCATCCTTCCGTACCGTGCAAGGGGGAAATCGCTTTGCAGAAAACAACCTGCAGAAAGCGTGCAACCAAGGTGTCTGTGAATGCAAACTAATTGGAACGTGGTGCACCCCTGAAGTTGATGTGTCATTGGACGAGGGATACACAATAAGCCTCTTAACTATAAGTCCTCGTTTTTAATATAAAATAAAGTATTTATGTTGAACATGTTTATTATGTGTAGATTGTGACTGTTCAAGGGATACGGCATTACGATGAGTTTACGGAATACGTCACAACACCAAATCATACACAAAGGCTATTCGGGGCATATGCTGACATGTTTTTAAAGCAGCAAGCATCCGGATAGCCTTTGGAGGGAAAAATGGACGCTGACAATGATAAATTCATCGGAGACTACTTCAAGTAATTTTATAACACCAATGTATTCTGCTAAAGACATTATTCCATTTCAACTTGACGTCTGTGCGTCCTGACGTGCCACTTCGCAATACGCGCCGCGGCGCAAAACGGTTCTGACGCGACGCACAATTTCACTTGCGTAGAAACGCATGACGCGCATAAAAACGCACAAATGGGAACTACGCTTGAGTGTGCTACTGCCATAGTGACTACTTCAACATGTTTGCATCTGTCTGACATTGGTCAAAAGAAAATTTATGTGAACTTGGGATTACTAACAAACTATGGCCTGTGACTTTCTCAGGGTGACCAATTGTTGCTTGTAGTATCATCTATCAACGCTCATATGTTGTCCATCATAGGATACGATGCTGGAGAATTGTAGATGGAATACTATTGGAAAGGCATGGTTGCCTTATCCACAGAGCTGGTCTGCAAAATGTCTCTATTTCAGGGAATCAGCGACCACAGAATTCCGATGTGTGATGCGTACCTGCTTTGGTATGGCTTATACGAAGCAACTGGGAATTATGTTCCATTCATCTCTTCACATAGGGGCTGCCTTCCATGGCTTAAGCAGAGCTGTGGTCGAATACGTGTGCGCAAAGGAGGTGACATCAAATACCCCACTGTTGATATCGGTTGATGATGTCCGGCAAGGACTTGAAACTGTTGCTGCTTTGTTTACAAAGGCTGTTGACGGATACGGTTTGCCCCTGCAAGTCAGGGCAGATTATTGTGCTGAAAATTTATTAGTGTGGCTAGATATGTATTGTTTACGGAACCCTGAACATTATCCAGTAATGTTAGGCAGTTAAGTCCGTAACCAAAGAATTGAGCGACTGAACAGGGATTTGAATGTTGAAGTTATATATCCAATTCAATCAGAATTGCTTGATTTCGAGGCTAGAGGTGTATTATTAGTAAGGGATAAATCAGTCGACATATTTTGTTAACAGTATGTCTATAAGTTGATTTTAAAAAAGCGATTATATGAATTTTGTGCTGCACACAACAACCACAAAAACTCTACAAAATGTATACCGTTGATTCAGTGAACTGTACCATTAGGCCCATTTCTGTCACAAAAGGCAGAATGCAAAGCACTTGGAATGCACATATGGGAAACGGTTGTGCTTCCATGTATTAGCTGTGATGGATATCTTGGAAATAAAAGAGCTGACAAACAACAGACATTATAACATGTTAGCAATTAAACCTTTTAGGGAAAGAAAGGGAGGCAAAAAGAGGCCCAGGCCAAGGGACGTTGATTCCTTTTACATTGGACCACCTCCTGATTCCTTCGCTATGTCATTTGCTGCAGAAACAGCAAGCCAATCGACCCCACAGGAGTCTTAAAATGATGTACAGGCATAAGAAGAGTACATGCCAGACAAAGCATTACCTGACCCATTAGAATGTGACAGCTTCAATAATAACGAGTTGCCAGAAAATACACAGCAATATCCCTTAGAAGGTATATAGCCAGAATTGCCAGACATGGAAACGTTCAATAAGTAGCGTTGTGCAGACCTGCTACCTGGAGAATGGTTGACATACAAAACACACACCAACGCTTTGGTAGTGCCATGAACTGCAGGACAGTGTGCTCGCAATACCAGGACATTTTATGCTCTGTACTACAGGCGTGCATCTTCATGTAGTGTGCATCGTCACCACCCACCAACACACATGTTATTCCTCACTTCACACAGTACAGCCCACCCAACTCACTCTTGTCTGACCGTTTTTCCGCCATGGCTCAACTCGTCGATTCCTTTGGAGCTTCCGAAGACACAAGCCTACAGAAGCTACAATTCAGGTAATTTTGACTAAGTTTTACAGGGGGATCATCCCCTTTTCTCACCAGCGGAAGGAAACACCGGATTGGATCGAATGACGGCGATTTTTCAGGAAAGTTCGTCAACAATCCCGACATCACCGCAACTACATTGCGTGCAACAAGTATTGAAAGCAATACTCGAATTGCCAGTAGCGGCCATTCATTGCATGCAATATATTTCGATGCAATACAGTTGTGACACGCAAGAACCCGCAGCAGCAACCGCAGCCATTTCCTTCTGGTGGTGCTGAGGCGCAGCAAGTCGCTCCGCCTCACGATCCACAGGCTCCTGAGGCTCCGTCTCTTTCTGTCGCTTCTCCTTTACACGGCGGGCGTCAATGCCCTAATCGTATGGAAGCGCTCGAAGGCGCTGTGGCCGACATCCGGACGTCTTTGGCGATTTTGCTGCAGGAACGCCGTCAGCGCAATCTGGATCTTCCAGGCCTGGATCTTCCCGGTCCTTCGGGTATTACACCGGCACAACGCGCGCCACCAGCAGCGGAGCCGCCTGCGGCGGTCCCTCAAGTGGTGGCCATCCCGCAAGTGCCTAAAGAGCCTACGCCTACCGACGAACAGTTCGCTCAGATTGTGGAGGACATATATATTTCCCGTGCAAACAATACGTCACAACTGAAGTTAAACGATTGGCACGAGGTGGACAACCTTAAATTGGTTATTCAATTCATCGACGCCTTCGAGGAGTTTGACGGTGATGACGCTTCGTCTGCTTATGACGATGAGGATGTTCCTGAGGGGGGTACTGACCTCATGCGCGACCCTGATAATTATCAGGCTGAGCTCAAGTTCTCTACCGTGGAACAATTATGCACCCCACCTACAAGCGCCTCTTGCCACGTTTTGCACAATCCTAGGCGTGGATTGATCATAGTCTCAAGTATCGTCCACCGAAAGGCCGCCATCGCCGTTGTCTTCGTACCAAGCATCAGTTGCTCCCGTTGATAGACAACATGACGGCTGCCGACATTATAGAAGAAGTTTCCGCGCAAGACGTCCAGTGGATGTTTCCCCTTTTCCTGTTACCGCGTCCTGCTGGTCACCCCTCTAGTGTCATCTTCGATATGTCTACCATCACTGCCCTTCACCGTCCACCTCGATTCAACTTACCACGAATCCCGGACGTCCTGCTCTTGGATCCTCTGGCAGTGAAGCTGGATCTTTGCAACGGTTTCTGGCACATGCCTCTTCACCCTGGTGCCCGTCAATGGTTCGGCGTGTGGTGTGACGGCCGTTACTTCCGTTGGAAAGTGCTCCCAATGGGTTGGGCATGTCGTGATCTCTTTGCGCGATGGGTTACCGGTTTCGCCTTCCACATACTTCGATGATGTGTTTTTGCAAGGTCTTCATCGCCCTCTTCTCAACGCAGTGGATCGTTTTCGCGACCTCGATCACCAGTCGGGAATTGCAGTCAACTGGGCCAAGTCTACCACGACGCCGTCTACATCCGTCGAATACCTGGGTCTACAGCTGGACCTACCTACCTCAATGGTCTCGCTACCGCCACGAAAAATGGTCACCTGGAAACGTTGCTGTGAGCGTCGCCCTTTACGTTTACGTACACGTGTTTTGGTTCGATAAAGCGGTTTCTTTGTATTTTTGGCACAGGCCTTGTGTTGGTCTATTGGGCTTTTGCGTTTTATTCCTTCGTTAGAATTCTGGGATATTGTTACCACTTTGCCTACTGCCGTTTCGTAGGAATCTCACCTTCTCGCACTCCGTGCTCCTACGCGTTTTCACATGTTTTGTGATGCGACCCCCTGGTCTGTAGCTGTCGTTTTTTATGAACGCGTGATACACCGTACGTTTCGGGATCGGTATCCTATTTTCCTTACCGAACTTTTGGGGGTCCTCTTGGCTTTGCAATGGATTGCTCATGACCAAATATACGATTGTATGTTGCTAACTGACAATCAAGCAGTTCTGTATAACGTCTCCCGCCAACTTTTGTTTCGATCTTGTCCGGTGGTGCCTAAGGTTTTGGTATGGATTCGGGCTATTGTTACTCGTTACCGGGTTCGTTTTTCCTTTGTTCCGACCGCCCTAAACCCCGCTGATGACCCATCTAGGAATTTCCAATAATCCCTTTTATAGGCGGGGCTAGGGGAGGGTCGATAGGTGTGGCGGGCCAATGGGCACCCGCCACGTGTTGTACTGTGATTGGACATGTATGTGCAATAAAACACGGACGCTGGCCTCCCAGCGGCAGTCTTTAATTACCCTGTCCACACCCTCTATCTCCCACACTGTTGGAGTAAAAATGGTGCAAAAATTCATGCACCTAACTCTTTCATCACACATCAGATACCTTCTTTTATGGTTTCTATATAACCACCCATTACACAGATTAAAATCAATAACGCCACAATGAACATAACTTTTCTGTCCATTTCTAACGCCCCACTCGTAAATCTCGCTCCCCCTCTGCTGGATGACAATTAGTGTAAATGTTACGGTATATGACACATAAGCCCAATGGACCACGATGGCACGTATATTTCAAAGGTCTGCAACGGGCGTACTTTAATCTAATATTTCAAAGGGCATGTGAATTATGATGATTTGAAATTAAAATAGTGCTGTAAAGGCCTGTAGTGACAGGAATAATTCACAAATGATGTTTGAGGGGTTATAAGTCATGGGTTGCTCAAGGAGTTAAAGTAGAGAGGAGGCGAAATCCAATGCTAACTCCCGAACCCCCACCTCGATACGTGTTCCTTGAGTGGGCGTGGTTTCGAACGGCATTTTAAAACTTGTTTAGGCTGCACATTCCTATGCCTTCGCTTTAAAATGGCGGAGTACATAGAATGGCTAGAGCGGGAAAATTCACGAATCAGTGAGTACAGGATGGAGGTCAAAAATTTTGGTGCCATTTGAAAGCGCCATGGCCACTTTCTATTTGCTACCATTAGAAGAATTCGTCACCGTTAACCAATTATTAGGCAGCGAAACGGACTTTGGGCCACACTGTATAATAATACATATCAGATTACTTTCCGAGCATGAATTACTTTAAAAATTAAAGTTTACCAAAACTTTTTTGGAAATCATTTCATCTCTTTAATTACATCAGCATACTATTAAAGACTTAGTCTCTAATATCAGAACCAGAAATAAATTTCACTTTCACCATGCATTTTATTAACCTTTAAATTGAGGTAACAAAAACAAGTAAGATTTCATTGTTTGTCCTAAAAATACATTTGAACATTTACGCCTAATACTCTCAAAAGGTAAATATACTTACATTGAATAATCTGCCTAATTTTTCCAAAGTCATATTTTCTATAGCAATAGAAAATCTTTTTGTTTCATTGTATACATGAAATTTGGCCCTATACAGGAAACATCACAAGTTTTGCATAAGAATGCTGTTATCCATTTTTAAATGCGCATAATTTACTTAGATTTTTTTAAAGCTGATTGTTTGACATGGGAGGCAAGGAGACACTACCTGATGCACTGAAACTGTGAAAGTTGTGTGAAAATGTTGAAAAATAACAAGCCTTTTATGAGGATGAGTAACGACGTTGACCTATGTATGCTCTTTGACCTATATTGACATTTATAACTAGAAAAAGTAATGGCCGGGAGTCATATGACCAGGTCATGGACCAGGTGTGCAAGTTCAGGGTCAAATTCTGGATTTTGGAAAAACACAGCTATGGAAACCAATGTCCAAAAAAAGCAGCTTATTTTATTGCATAAATTGACATTGAATTTTTTAGAAAAATGGCAATGAAATGCAATTTGAAACCTTTAGTAAACTATACTTTGTATACAGTTGCAAGTGTTTGTATAGATATCAATATTTGAAGAAAAAACAACAACATTTTTGTCACGTTTTTTCCAAATGAATAAGAAATAAATATATAATCAACACAGGAGAAGAAGGGGGGGTATGCATAACAAGGGCCATCAAAATTTTGTAGCCTTTTAACGAACTTCACTGCTACTGCACTTCTATGTGCTAATAATCATTTTTATTTTTAAAATACAAATTGAACAGTACAGTATAACATATTCTAAGACATCATTGACCATTTTTATACACCAACCACCTTTCCCTAAAATTATTATTTATTTCTGAACTACATAATAATATTAAATATTTTAAAATCTGCCATGGCAAGTGCATAAAAGAAAGGAAATATCTTTACACAATGGTGACCACAACATATGTTCAATGTACTTTGGTAAAGGAAGTGAAAATGCAACTTTACACGTGCTTTAAATTCCAAAATAAATTTTGACTATATTTTTTAATACAACTCTTGCAAAATAAAATGCAATTTAAATCATCAGAAAACATTCAATTAAGCGCTCTGTATGGTTAATTTTATGAAAATTTTCACCATTCTCTTATTTGCCTTTTACTTATTCATCATTGATACTCTTTTACTAAAAACTCTGTGGTTAAATTGATGCAGATTTAAAAGCTGCGATATTTTGAAGATTCCACGTTGCATTTTCTCCACAGCATGTACACATGGCATACCACATATTTGCATACCAAGAGCTCATTTCCAGCAAACTTAATTTGTTAAACTCAGTTATTACATATTTACTTTTTGATGCAATACAGTCTAACCAAGAGACCTCATTAAAAATTGGCATTACTTGATCTTCATAACTAGTCTAGTAGTAAATTGCCTATAAAAAACAATTAAATATTTTTAAATTTAGAACTTTGTTGCAATGCAAAATTAAACAGTTCACAATCGAGTGGTACTAATTGTAATGGCACATGTAATTGACAATTAAATGTTTAGTAGTATTTGTTAAATATTAACAGTTGTGCAGGATCTCTATCCATCAATAGAAGTAAAAAGTGTCAAGTTTCTTAGTAGGGTAATTGTAATTGCAATAAAATATTTGGGATATTTTTCCCAATTTTTAAATTCATCTTAGTTTACTGCAGCACATGAGGAATATTTATAATTTAAAAGTAAATCATAAGATCCACTAATTAAGCCACAAACACAATTTGTATTTTCCTAGATGCTTGCAGTTTCAACTCGTGATGAGAAACAAGCTGGAAAATGGTTTAGCAATTTCTCAAAAGAAAATATGATATTATTAGAGTGGGTTATAGTTATCAAAACATACAAATTTTAATTTCATTGGTACGCCCTTTTTAAACATTAAAAAAGCAACCCGAATTCCATTTTTAATAATTACGGTGCATATTTATGCTAACATGAATAAAACTGCAGTATTATTGAACAAAAATTGTTTTTTTTTTTTAATTTGCCTACTTTGGATCGCCTATAATGATGCAGTGGTGCAAAAGATAATGATCCTTGCCACCCACTTACCCTTTTTACGTCTTCAAAGCGCTACCAGTGTCAAGGCCAACTTAGTTTGGACTTTCCTAATGACCCACATTAGCTTAGTCCTCTTAAATGCCCCCACCCCCACCCCAACAGTGAAATGTACATTTAATAACTTTACTTCTTAATATTTTGCAAAGATTAGTTAGCTGTTTGACAGCATACTACATTTCACTGGCTACATTTAATATAGGCAGTGCAATTAAAACCATAGACAAATAAATATAACAATTTTTACTTATTAAAATTATTTGTCACTACCGGTAAAGAACACATATTACAAAGTTCACTTCTTACAAAGTGTTTTTTGTGTTGGACTGGGGTGTGCATATATAACTATATAGGTATGGGTAAGTATATGTGTGTAAATACCCTAACAAAAAATACCTCAGTTTTTGTCAAGTGGCCACATGCATGACAAGTAACAGTAGTAGACCTATAAATTTTAAATTTTATGTGAGGACCTGCTGTTCATAAATGTGCATGCTTGATCTATAGAGAAGTTAACAAAATTATCGCCAGTTGAAATTTTTTTATATGCATTTTATTGAAATTATTATTGGAAGTTCATTATACACAATTACGATAGTAATGCCTACAAAAAGGAGCACCTACTTTGCATATGTTACACTCCATAATTTATTTTAATTTTTTCCCCATACTAAGCATGTAAGCATGTTCAGTGAAATCCATACATAGGGAAATTTAAACTAGTACTGTACCTAGGTCAAGGACCTCCATGCAGTGTCAAGGACATCTGGTGCAAGGTCCATAATTCTTACAGAAAGAAAATGCACATTGAGGAGAATTATAAAATTTATGTTCATTTCGTAGACATAGACAGGTTCTACTGTGTAAATGTATACCGTTAGCTAAACAAATATCCTCTCTAAACGAATAATCCCTCTAAACAAAAAACATCTCTAAACTAATACGAAACTCGTCAGATAACTTGTTCATTGATTCACCTTTACTAAAAACCCTATGGTTAAATTATTGGAGATTTAAAAAGTTTGACTTTTTGAACGGTCAGATTTTGGAAATTCAAAATGGCAACACCACATTATTTCATTAAATTTTTACTCCGGCATGCAAATATGTGGTGTTGCCATTTTGAATTTTCAATATCTACATTAATTTAAGCAAACGGTAAAAGTGAATTAATGTACAAGTAAAAGGCACAAATTATATGCTAAAAAATGGGCAATACAGTATCTTATAGCTAGTCTAATCGTAAATTGTTTATAAAAAACAATTAAATATTTTTTAAGCCAGAAATTTGTTAAAATGTAATTGAACCAATTAAACAGTTCACAATTAAGTGGTAATTGTAATGCAACATGTAATTGACAATTAAATTTCTAGTAGTAAATTGTAATGGCAATTTGAATTACCAACGGTAACCAAAAAATTTAAAAATTTGTTAAATGTTAACAAATACTGCACATCAGTTGTGCAGGCTCCCTATACATCAATAGAAGAAAAACAGGAATAAGTGAATTTTAATATCCCCAATTTGTGTGGTGTACATTTATTGAAAAGATGAAAGTACCATGGAGTTTTAGCAAAGTAAGAAACACATGAAAAAAGGAAATTAGTAAAAAAGATTGATGTTTCCTTTTACTGACATTCACCCTCGAAGAGTTCAGGAGGGAAATTGGCATTAACGAAAATAACAATTTGTATGATTTTTTATTGTAGTGATTCCATTTGATTTGAATGCATGAAAAAGTGAAAACGAAATGGGAATTTAGGTAATCCATGCCGGGTTTAGGAAGAAAAAAGGAAAAACGGTACAGGTTTTGGCTTTGCTGCCCAGCACATTCAAAAGCAAACCGGATTGGCACGTTGCATGGTACACTGATTAAATCAGTTGGCTGTTCCTATTTTTAAAATGTGCGAAATCATAAACACGAAATTTAAAGAAAATAGGATGTTGACCTTTTTGGCCCTTTGTAGAAAATGCCCTTGGACGAATGTTCATGCCCACTGGCTTCTGATTAGCTGACTTCTTTGCCTATAAAATGGTGCACTTGGTTTTTCTTTGTGGTGTGTCCCTGGGACTTATAGTGCGACTTTCCACGGCTTGTCGAAATTCCTGCAAAGTGCGATAAAACTGGCGAGGGACCCTTGTGCATTTGGTGTGCGCTACCGTTCGTGTGTTACGCTCCGATCGATTAAGGTACGGTTTTCCGTTCGAATAATATCTGCGTTTTAAGTCGCTGAACAGCATTTTTATTAAACTTTCTAAGTACAAATTTCGGACGTACATGTTTTATGTTCCCCCGCTATTGCCCCTCCCCGTTTCTTGGCCTTAGCATTAATTAGATGTCGAATGGCGTTCGTGCTGTTGAAATTAGAGATGGAGTGTCGATTAGAAATAAATCCCGAATCCTTGAGATGTCTAATAAGCCGGTCGCGGTGGTCCCTGCGCGGCAGTCGGGTAGGCCGTCCGTCACCTTCACGAGGGTGGACGGGTTCCCGAGCGCCGTGATGGGCTACGACGCGACAGGTCGACGACCCCCCCTTGGATGACGTCATCGAGTTGCGCGCGCGCAAAACGATGTGGGTTAATTCCTAGCCGACTTTCGAATTAATTGAGCGCTGGCTACCGTACGTCCACCTCTCCATTCCATTTAAACTTCTTCCCTCCTCCCCCACCTCCTTCCACACTCGATTTCGTGTGTAACTTCGTCCACCAACTGCATGTCCCTCCACATCGCCCGTATTTTGGGATTTCTATAATCATCGATGACAGATTCGCTGGCCACTACTAGGTGCCTTGTCCTTCCACCCCCTCCGAGACTATCTGGTCTTCTCCCGCTTCATCTAGTCCTCGTGCTTCCCCCTCC
>JAQIWR010002792.1:0-10492 GCA_034695945.1 Glomeris hexasticha | reverse complement strand
GGTGTGGTCAAATCGGCTGCCGTACTGCATCATTTGTTGCAGTTTGTGCACCATACTCACGTGACATTACCACTTCCGATTCCGTTACCATGGAAACGGATTCCGTTGCTATGAAAACTATTGTTAACTAAGAGTTCCTTTTGCACACCAGATGCTGATTCTATTTCTGCCAAACTTTTATAATTTGACCTAGACATGACTCTCTACTGGAGATAAGGTTTTTGTCCAAATCTAAATTCACTAAAAATACCCTGTCAGTTCTCCTTTAAATCACAGCACTAGAAATTACAAATACAACAAAACCATCAATATCCTCAAGGAAGTTAAACCAATTTGGGCTAACACATCCTCATGCAATACCACAAATCATCTAACAAAACTTTGCGAAGATATAAGTTGTTCACTCTCATAATTATCAAACTTTGCATTTATTTTAGCTCTTGTAGTACCTGATTGGCTATTTAATCTTCGTACAATTACTTCTAACTCCTTGACAAAACGGTACATATTATCAGAAGCAAATGTTAAACCGCCTCGTTTTTTTCTGAACTATTTCTTTGATTTCAGAGAGTGTAACATTACGTTTATCAGATAGGAAGCTAGGTTTAATGGCAATTAGCCATATTCTGTAACGGGGATTATTTTATAAATTGCTCACAGTAATTCACTGTAGAGTGCAGGATTAAGCCAGCATTATAATACAATATTCGTTTATCATGAACTGTCAATTCATTTGGTCTGTCATTCAAGCAAGAACTGGGCTAATTCAACGTTTAACACGTATAAAATATCTTAGCATCAGGTCCATGAAGCTTGTAAGAAAGTTTTTAATAATTCCTTTCTCTTCCTTAACACAAATCTGACAAATAAAACCAATAAAGATTTTTATTCACAAAATTTTTACAAGGAGGCATGTTATAACATTTACTGCCTACCACATCAGGGAGCGATAACAGGTCATATTACTACCGAGGGCCGATTTTGCAAGAACACTTCAAGTGTAAGCAACTCCATGGTGTATGAATATGGCCACCTCTACCTAAAGTTCATTTGGGACGTCATAATCCAATATGGCATCTCACACAGTTTAGGCGTGGTTTAGGTGGACTTTCATTCATGGTCAATTAGGGTTGTTGCTAGATTTCACTGCACTATTTCTTCCAATAGGCAGGTTGCTCTACTTTGCTCATATGCAGTGAGTGTCATTGTTTTCATCTGTGATTTCAGTAAGTACATTTACATTGTTTTTTTTTAGATAAAATAGGTAATTGTTTTAAGCAACCACTTGTAAAATGGAAATAAGTCGAACTGCGATAGCTTAAACTTCAAGGGAAATGGTAAAAACTTTAATAATAACCAAGTATGTACAATATGCAGGCATTTATTTATATATATTTTTTCAGTTAACCTGCATAATCTACTCAGTGGCATCGCAGATGTCGTATGGTTGAGATAAAATGCGGATGTAACCTCCACACAGAAAACTTGAGTCACCTGAAATGGGTAACTGTGATGAGGGCTATCACGGGGAAGAAGAGATTGACATGGAAAAGGAGAAGGAGGCGTACAAGGAGATGGTCTTGGATGTATTAACTTGGGACAATGCACACAGGGCAGGATAACATCTTTTACTACCAGGACCAAGGCTGACACCAATGAGAATGCGACCTGCGGGACTGATATTATATTACATAATATTTTGTATTATATCAGATAGTTCTTTTATTTGCCATATATTATTCCATCCTATGTATTTTACTAGCTCACAATAACATGAATATATTGGCAATGCATGAGTCAATTCCGGATGAATTGTTGTTTGCTAAATTGTTAGAACCTATAAAAATTCTAATTTTTGGCGATGACTCACTTCTGTCCCTGTAAATTTAATTACCTCATCAATTACGTCATCCGGTAGGTAATGGTCAGCCCAGGCTAAATGTTTGTAATATTGTATGTGGAAATCCTCTGGCAAATAACAACTTCCGCTGGAGAGAGATCTATGAACCAGATATGGCATAAAAGACAGACATGGTTTGCCTGCCATGCTGGGCCAGCTGAAGCCTATGTATTGTTGCAAACATTCATGAATTAATGGCAACAAGTACCTACAGACATGAAGTAGAATCTTGTCACTGCCAACTATAAATAAATTTGTAAGTATTATTGTTTTAATGTTTCATTAATGTGTATGTGTTTTCAAATATATATATTTGTTTTTGTTTTTTGTCAGCAACTATGTCCAATGGACATCAAATATTCTCCTTGAAGTTCAAACAAGTGCTGTGCAATATGAGTTTGACAGTTCAGTTGGGAACACCACAAGTGAAGATGAGAACGATTACCATATCATGATCATGATGACCTCATCAATAACAGCGACAGTGATGCTAGTACTGTCATATGGCCTGGGGGAAATGGCACCCTCTGCAGTAATACATAAGCCGTCACCACAACAATTTATACCACCTCTACCTGCAGCAGTAGCAGAAGCGGCACAACAACCAACTAAAGTTTGGGTTATTTTTGATAAAATTGTTTATTATGAGCATTGAAAATGCATTTTTGCTCATTTGTTTGTTTTGCCAATTTTTGCATTATTTAGTAATTCTTATTATTTTCTATCTTTTATTATTTTTTACCTCTTATTTTGTACATCGCATTATTTAGTAATTCTTATTACAGTCAAACCTGTTAAATCGACCACTTTGTATATTGAACAAACAGTCAAATAGACCGTTTTTCTAAACATTTGACGAACTTCTATTATATCTTGGTTAATGTTTTCTTATATAATGACCACCTGTCCATTGTGTATATAGACCACAGTATCATATTTTTACTATTGAAAGAGGATCTCCTATATCGACCACTTATTAGCTTTCGTTGTTTTCCTCAATGGAAGCTGTCCAACAACAGTCAAAGGTCAGTGGAGATTATGGGAGACATCTGTTGGCTGCTCCTGCAAAATAAGTGGCAGTCATTTTCGCAAAAAATGGTGGTTTTGGCCGCTTTTGGTTGATTTTCCTGTGGACGTGGTCACACTGCTTGTCCATTTTGTAATGATATGAGGTTATCAAAATCGTTTTAATTGGTGTAATATCACAGGTAGCTCCAGAGATTATTAAACTGCATATGTATATGTTACATTGTGTATGAGAAATCCAGTGTGTATGAAAACAAAAAACAGCAACCGCAAGACAAACCCGTTTCCTCCGTTAAATAACGGTTTTTTCGAAAAACATCCGTGAACATAAAAGAACCGGAAGGTGTCAACACGTATTACTAACTAGTTTTAGTTACGTTACGTTAGTTACTTTTTTGTCGGTCACTTGCGATGTCGTAACTTATGGATGTTGTCCGCAGATCATTAGATCAAGGTGGGTGATGCTTAACGGCAAAAGGTGATTTCAGAAGAAAATCGGTATTAAACTTCCTGCACATGTAAAATTAACGAAATAAATAGGAATTAATAAAGTGATAATCCAACCATTTTTGTAGATTTTGACAATAATTGTTGGTGCACGGAGGAGGCTGCAACTAACTCCACATTCCGACGATATTGTTGTTAAACTGACCATGCGCGGGCATACACCATCCTGAAAACGATTTCAAATATTGAAATTTGATGCATAAAAATAGAAGATTGTGGGGTGGTTACCTTTGAACAATTAGCGAGAATTTTGGGTGTTTCATTTAAAAGTTACTGATAAAAACGCAGGCGATGACACATCCCCGAATTTATTCCGCTCTGTTGTAGAACCAACAAAATTAAATTAAAACCGGTGAATTTAATTAACTTGCCTTATTTAAATCCCATTCGAAATGGCGAATCCATACTTTCTGCCTTTCTTTCGCTAAAATTTGCGAAGTGCACCTCAAAATTTACGGAAATTGTTTCTGCAGGTTACAACACAGCGGGACTGCTACATCTCCCGCATGTAGCCAACACTAAACCGCTACTACCACTATGAACACAACCTTCGTCTTGTGATGGAAATGAATTAAAAACGAGGATGGATTGGATCAACAAACAACACAACAGTTATGTTTGCTAGATCTACTTGTCTGAGTACCTGAAAGTGGTGATAGTAACATACCATAAAACTTCTAAAAAGAACCGGTCCTCATTTGAATTCGGGTCTCTAATAACCACGGGGGTCGCAGACCATTTCGCAATTAAGAAACAAGGTACAGTGTAATTCGTATTTTAAATTTTATAAATAAGAACCGGTCCCTAATTGTGACCTTGTCTCTATTATTAACCGGGTGCGTTGGCCTCCATTTGTGATAAAAACCCCGTATCTAATTAGAAGTTTTACGGTACACCAATAATCATGAAATTAGCAAAATGAAAATAAATCTATCAGGAAATGAAATATGTATTATGGCAATTACCTTTGTGATATTGTGGCTTTTCGATTTCCATGATAACTAAACGTTGCAATATACAGGGTTTCCAGAAAGTCTGGTCAAGTTGGTTGTAGTTCCTATAATACGGACAATATGGCAAAAATGAATATGTAATGGTATAGGAAGTGTACTAGGGGCCATCTAATGATAACGTCATAATTGACCTTCATTTATGTTTTCAAGGTTATAGCACATTCATCTTGGAGCGTATAGTAGTTAGGCATGGGGTTGCAATTGGGATGTTTTAGCTTATGCTATGTTTATTGTAATGCAAGTTCTTTCAGGATTTTTGAATAAAACCTCATGCAGTACACAGAGGCATCGCTGCAAAGCCACCGTTTTGTGCATTGTGATCATGCTGGGCAGCCAACCCTTATGTTGAATAAGGATGGCGAAACATGTTGCACATTGTGGCATGGGAGGATCACATCACTACCGCATGCCAGGCCATCACAGTTGTTACTCTTGCTAGGGAATGTCAATCTGTAGTACAGAGATATCAGCTACGTATGTCTAGGCGGAAATGGTCAACATTTTGAACATTTGTAGTTTTGTTCTCACCAAAATAGTACAGTATCATTATTTTATTGCAAATACGACATTAATTGTTGTGCATTTCATTTTGTGGAAGAACGCACCAGTATGTAAAGTCATATCTGTTTTTGCATTTGTATCAATTCACATTTTGTCTGTATTTGTCTGTTTACACTTACCATAGATACATCCGTATTTCGTCCATCCAATCGAGGATTCAATTTCATTACCTCAAATAGGCTATCGATACTGATCCTTGTTATGATGCTTCAAACATCAATCCATGTACTGCAGTCATTAACATGCAGTTCCCATGCACTTATTGCAACTGACAGCATTTGCAAGAAACATGTGGTTCCCATGCCACATTGTGCAACACGTTTTCCATCCTTATTCAACATAAGGGTTGGCTGCCCAGCATGATGCCAATGCACAAAATGGTGCCTATCCACGATGGCCCCGTGTACTGCATGAGGTTTTATTCAAAATTCGTACAAAAATCTTTGTTTCTCCCATAAATCTGAAACAACTTGCATTACAATAAATATAGGAATAGCTAAAACATATAAATTGCAACCACATGCCTATCTACTATACGTTTCGAGATAAATGTGCTATAAACTTGAAAACATAACTTAAGGTCAATTATAACGTCACCATTAGATTGCCCCTAGTACACTTCCTATACCATTACGTATTCATTTCTGCCATATTGTCTGGTATTTTAGGAACTACAGCCAACTTGACCAGACTATCTAGACACCCTGTATATTAACATGTTATTTTGAACCATTGCATTGCACCAAAACTGTCAGTTTTGTACTTTGTTTGCAGGTTAAAACTTATCCAAAAAATAATAAATTTTGAAGTAATGTTTATGCACCATACAAGCTTTATTTACAGATATGATTTATAATACTTATTATAATATGCACTGCCCTGTTAAAAAAGCAGCAAACTTTTGTGTTGTACAATTCATTAATGTGGGAAAACAGACTACAAGGGACTTACAAGTGTTTGTATTATTATTTGCATCATAATAACGCGGTTAGAGTTAGTTACTGCAAAAAGGCTAGTTGTGCAACACCAGTTAGGTTTGCGTTTATACTCGACAAAATAGCGGCAACACACGCTTAAATTGATGTGTTTTGCGGCGCGACGTTTGGTAGCTGGAGCTTTCATGCTATTGCCTACATCGGTGCTCGATGCGTTGCCGCTCACGTTAAAGCTAGCGTTGTTTTTAATGCCTGTTGGTCGCATGCATCACGGATTAGCGCGAGCGTAGCCGCTGAAGTGATGTGATTGTGGCGAGTTTAAACGCAGCCTTAGGAACAGTCACCGTGTTTTTTTAATGAAGCATGCAGAACAGTACATATCACTGATACTGCATAAATTTCTGTCAGCGACAAACAAGTGCAGCATTCATTGCGAAATTTTAGTCTACCAGAGAACAAATGTTCGTTGCACACTTGCTGCAATTTCTAGATGAGTTCACAAATCCACAAGTTTTCTTGACTATTGCATCAATATATGACAGAAGTGTCCACTCTAACTTGTTGGACAGAATCTTGAATATCTTCATCCTTTGAATGCCTCTTTCAACATGTACCCTGGCGCTAGTAACATATGATGTTTCCAGTGACTATTTTTGCTGACCTGTGTGTCTTTCTTGAGAAATGGTGTGCGTATTATTTCAATTTTGTGTTCAGCACGGCACCATGCATCTATGCGGAAATCCTGATCAACCATTACGTTGTCAATGTAAGGCTCAAGTTTTTCTAATACTGTATGTCAGATTCATCAAGTAGGGCTTTGTCAAAAGCTTTATTGCCATACACTGTGCTCATAAATGTGCAGAGACCAGCTGGTGCGGTGCCCGCAAGTACCTTGCATAAGAATAAACAGTAATGTAAACAAAACATTCAAACTGTGTTATTAGTGTGGTTAATACTCTAATAGCACACCAGTCGTGGGTGTTAACTAATGGATCATTCCATGCAAAATCGCCAGAGGGTGATTAAATAATCATTTTTTGTATAAAATTAGTGTAGACTAAAACTATTTTTGCTTTATTTTTATCGGTCACCGTTTTGGATCTGGGGTTATCTGCGCGTCATACTACCTGCATAAAATCGGGTTTTTATAGTGCCACGGAAATGGCTGTAACTTTTTAACTAATTGAGAAATGTAAATATACTAGGTTTCAACTTAAAGAAGACATTCTGAGCTTTCAGAAAACGTGTACAAGTCTAATTTAACTTTTAGGATAACTTGATAAAAATCTACTCAAACTTAGGTAATACGAAATACAAAATCGCCATATTTGGATGACTGTAACTGAAAAAGGGGTGAAAAATACAAGGTGAATATTTTTTTGGTTAAACCATTTTGGGGCAGCCTTCAGCCTATCATGAAACAATTAAGTGTTTTATAATCATTCCTAGTTTTTTAAACCCAGAATTTATAATATTTGTCAGAGTGACACAGTTCGCAGTCAAATATCTCATAAGGGACAACTTTAAAAAATTTAAAATTTTACGTATAACGTTACCTATTGGTACCCTATAACAGGTATAAAGTTCATTTTGTTCGCTTTAGGTATTATGAAAATTCAAACCTTTGAGAAAGATCATTATTGTGACAATCATCAAGTGGTGCATTGAAACGTTTATTATGAAGAAATATTAAACATTTAATTTAAAACAATGTTAAGACGATTGCCGGAATAATTACAGCACTTTAAACGATAATAATAATTTTTGAAAACTTTAATTTTGCTAAAAATAGCAGGTAATGTTATGTAGTTTCAAATTAGTCATAACGTAATGATGCAAACAATATAAGTGAAGTATGCCTAATAACATACACAGAACTATTATAAATAATGAAATCAGACATACAATGCTGTATATCCTTAGTAACTATCAATAGTACATGAACATATTTAAAGTTTCTAATTAAAATATACGCTTACATGAAAAACGAAAATATATTGACAAACATCTACGGAAAACATTGGCAATTTTATTTTAACAATTTTGTTTAAATTACTTTTTGAAGTGTGACAGCAACTTAAAGGAGAGCTCAGTGTTCTTGTGTTATGTTGTATGTTCTCCCAGTTGCTGTTGTAAATTCCAGAGATGTTAACGTGGCAAGTATGTTTTGCTCTGGTACCCAAGCTTTGTATGCATTGTCCTTCATACTGAAAGTTGTGCCAGGTCAACTTGGATGGTAAAACTTAACCCATATATCACTTTTTTCTTGTGACAGTTTTTCAACACGAGTGATATACCATCTGTAGCCGTAAGCACATACAATGGTATCTTTCTCCTTGATGTCTTCCCTCTCCACTTTATCCTCATCAAGTATCTTGAATTCGAAATTATGCTGATTTGGGGAAGCTTAGATTCGGCTGATATTTATGGTGGTGCAATCCCTTGGCCTAAAACAGCGATTTCCTCTTGTATTGGGTACAGCCCGTGCTTGATTGAACCGCCTTGTTAGCTTTGCCTCTTGTTTTGTTATCTCTTCTGCATCAACTAAGCTAAAATTTATGCCAGTGATGTTCTTCTCTCAAAAATCATACATGTCATTAACCGTTTAAATGTGATCCTTCGTTGCTCTTTGCAAGCTGGCTTTTGTTACAAGCCTTTTTACAGTACCACCAATACCATTTCCTGGGCCTTTACCATGACTAGTGGCAAAGAAGTGCCACACTGCATCTAGACCAAAATCTTGTTTGTGTTGGCACAAATTTGCAAACTTTTTCCTGTTTTATATTGTGCTGCTGACCCATCAGAAAAGTATATCACCTTTTCTATGTCTTTATTCAATGTTATCACTATTAGCATGAGCTCCTTCGGAAAGGTGTAGACAGCAGCTGTGTTGTGGTTAAGGTAGTCACTTAAGGAGCACACACTTTTGCAGCTCAGTTTTCCATTTTCATCACTGTAATAACTGCAGAAAGGATGAACTGTGGCTTGGGAGTTCACCCAATGGAAACTCTGAACTTCATCCTGTATGACAAAAGTGTAGTTTTCTAAAAAATCGCCAATGACAACCCAGGCGAAAATGTTCCTGCACAATTCCGCACATTGTGCAGAAAGTTTTGTGCAGGATCCTGCAGGATTTTGCTGCAGTTTCCTGCAAGACTTTATCAATATAACGAATTGCCTTCAAATTATATGAGAAATTGATTTTTTTACATTACGCATAATATTCGAGCACAGTTTGATTTTACACGAAAGACGAATATTCTGCAATATAGAGATTGCAATTGTAAATTTTAATGTCTGCACAAACTTTTCTGCAGGATAGTTATGGATTTCCTGCACAATTTATTTAGTGTACGAAAGTTTTGCAGAATCCTGCATGGATTTTTGTCATGGGAATGCATTCTTTTCTTGTTAAGGTTTTTTTATTTTCAAAAACGTTGATTGGCTCTTCGCGATAAAATGGTTCCTATTTAGGTCTTGGATTTTTGTGAGGAAATTGTCTTCAAAATCATCATATGGTTCAACAAGTGTCACCATATTGCAACGGTCAGTTGACACCCATTGCTTGTAGATATCCATCCCATCTTCACGTTGGGGTTTCAACTCTTCCCGAAGAGAATTAACACCAGGACAATTCATACACAATCCAAACATACAGTCGTCATTTTCAATATCACAAACTGTTTTGCAAATCAGATCTGTGCAATCACCAAATGTAATAGCACTTGCCATCAGCTTAACATTTTGGGGATTGGAACACACACAAACTGAAAGTGTGCCACTAGGTCCTGCTAGTGCACAGCTTTCAGGGCGAAGCATGCAGAACTTTAAAAGTCCTATCTTAGTGTCTATGTATTCAGATTTAAATTGTTCATATGCTTCATTCAAATTACACTATACAAATCTTTTCTGTTTGATTTGTTTAGTACCATATTCTAAGGCAACTGACTTAGTATCTTTAATTACAGGGCACATCCTGGTTATTTCACCATTTTGGTAAAAGTTCACAACCAAGACTGTTGATTTCTTTGCTCAACTTTGTGCCACATCTTTTTATACCTGCTGGTGGAATGATGCCATGCATTTCAACTAATCGTCATGCCTTTCTAACAAAGTATTTACCTACACCTAATTCTTTCTCAGTTTTCGGTATGGACCAGCTATGTGGTGCGATATTATAACTTTGTATTTTAAAAACTTAATTTATAAGTTTTCAGCCTGTCTTTCATGCTTTGGACTATATATTCCATGTCACTGGTGGCAGATTTATCCTCATTGTGATCCAATTCATCGGCTTGTGAGAATTTGGCAGAGGACCCACAAGATGCAACCCAACCATTTTCTAGGGACCGACAGGTTCTTTGTGCTGCATAAGGCAGGTGGGTGGCTTATTACTGGGCTTCGCCTTCTGGCAAAGCGCAGACCCACGTCAATATAAACTCACATACTTTTTCAGCCCTGTCCAGGTATGCATTTCCTTCAACCTCGCATAGGTTTTTGCTCTGCCAAGGTGCCCTACTAGCGGGGGGGGGGGGGGGGGGGGTTATG
Source organism: Glomeris hexasticha (assembly GCA_034695945.1). NCBI lineage: Eukaryota > Metazoa > Arthropoda > Diplopoda > Glomerida > Glomeridae > Glomeris > Glomeris hexasticha. The sequence goes on along the minus strand of JAQIWR010002792.1, from coordinate 2 downwards.
AT
>JAQIWR010002791.1:0-10492 GCA_034695945.1 Glomeris hexasticha | reverse complement strand
AACTAGTTAGGAATATGTTTTGGCACGCTGCGGTTCTTTTATGTTCACGCATGTTTTTCGAAAAAACCGTTATTTGACGCAGAAAACGCGTTTGTTCGCGTTTACTTAGCCATACATACTGCTTAGCCATACGCACTGTAACATTTGTAATCTGCTGTCACTTCACTTTTGAATGGTTTAATATATTTTTTGTATACAATTTATAACTGTATAATATTGTATTTATCATAAATATCATTATATTATTACATATAATAATACACATGTGGTTATATATACCCCTAACCAAGATATAACCATGCACTTTGTGCTATTCAAACTGCAATAATAATAATTAAAAAAAATATATAGTACTATGTTTCTACTGTAATGACGGTTCTGAAGTGGAAGGACAGCAATTTATTTTATACTAGCATGGAATCTGTTGTCATTCATTTATTTTCATTAATATATACACTTACCAGCACAAAGGAAATGCCGAAACATGGCCAACGATGCCAAAACATGGCCAACGACGCCACGAGGCAAAACAATGGGACTCGGATGATCGATTGCAATGTCAGGACGCATCCAGGATGGGCGGAGCAAGGGCGGAGCACATGAGTGACAGTCTCGCGGAATCTCGCGCGATGTGACGGGATGCGGTGAATGTTAGCTATCCCGAGTTTCATACTATGACGAAAGCAAAAATCTCATGAAAGTGCAGTTTACATGCTTTCAAGGATACTCATTAATAGGATCTACCGAAATTGTTTGTGAGGATGGGAAATGGTCATCAGAAGCTCCATTATGTATCCGAGGTGGGATATTAATATACGTATTTTATATATGAATTAATTCATACATTCAAATTGCAGGAACAGGTGGAGATACGATTGATGAACCTCCTGTTGAAGGCACAGAAGTTTGCCGTGATCCAGGTCTTCCAACGGCATCCGGCAGAACAGCATTTTTCACAAACAACAAGCTCGAAGTGGGATCAAAAATGAAATATTTTTGTAATAATGGGTACACTTTGAAAGGGAAACAAGAGCTAACTTGTCGGGCGAATGGGCAGTGGTCCAGTCCATTGCCATTTTGCAACCGTTCAGGAATGGCTAGCCCGACAGCAACGCGTATATTGACAAGACCTGTTATTGTACCCACTGTAACCACTTGTCCTGACCCTGGTTCGATCTTAAACGGCATTCGAACGCCAAAGATTAGCTCGCAAAAGGATTTCAAATACTTGGTGAATGCCCATATTACTTTTCAATGTAACAATAATTTCCGTCTGAATGGTGCAAACAAGATTACATGTACTGCAAAGGGAAATTGGAATCGGCCTTTGCCAAGGTGTATACTGAGCAAAAAAAGTACGCGCGTGTGTATATATATATACAAGAAGGCAAATCAATAAGTAGACTTGCCAAATTATATGGGAGACATATATATGTGGCTGCCATATGCTAGCATGCTTTTCGGATTTTGAAAAACAATTCGAGTTAAATTATTGATTTGCTTTCGTATATTTGAAAAGCTTTAAATTGTCCTATCTACAATACACGTACACGTAATTAACTCTTGTACGTTATACAGGTAGTGATATACTCTGTAAGAAACTGCCGGAACCTGAAAATGGCAATTATGAAGTAATTACATCGAGTGGATTGAAATCGACGAAGTAATTTTTGGCTTGTACAACTGTGACACAGTAATTTTCCATTGTGTTAATATTTTTGATTTTCAGTCCACCTGATGGCTACTATCCGGGAACAGTGTTAGAATATAAGTGCAATGAGCTGTACACTTTGAAGGGAAGCACAACACCGAGGAGAACTTGCTTAGAGACGGGACAGTGGGGAGGTGCAGAATCCAGATGCGAGATCAGTAAGCACACTTTATGTAATATTTATTAAAGCTCCATCGTTTTTCTTGTGCATGAGATTATATGTATATTCAAAATCCAATATAAGTACTCATGGAAGCAGGTGTTATAGCTTTATTCAACAAGAAAATCGCCTGGCAACAGATTTAATAAACCCTGATGCGCTATATGTATAAAAGTCCGTTTTCTACATTACTTACTGATTTGCTCTCGTATATTTGGACAGCTTTTGCTGTATTCTATAATACACTTGCACGTATAACTCGTTACAGGTGGCGATATACTTTGTAAGAAACCGCCGAAGCCTGAAAATGGCGACTATAAATTTACATGGCCAGGATGGAAACCACAGTAATTTTGACTTAAACTCACTGACCTATATCGGTGCTTAACTATATGACACAGTTATTTTCCATTGTGCAAATATTTGGGATTTTCAGTCCACCAGATGGCTTCTTTTACCCGGATACAAAGTTAGAGTATGAGTGTACCAATGAGCTGTACACTTTGAAGGGAACACCTAAGAGAACTTGCTTACAGATGGGAGTGTGGGGAGGTGCAGAAGCCAGATGCGAGATCAGTAAGTAATATTTATCAAAGCTCCATTGTTTGTCTTTTTGATTTGTTTATAGTCGATCGGTGAACAAAATAACATACGTAATTAATGTAATTAAAATGAATGGGATGCATGTGAATCTATTGTATCACTTTCTTGCTGCTACAGCCAGCTTTGCTAATAGTTTTGATATGCAGGTTGTGGCAAGGTAAAATTTGCCCAAGATCAAGCATCGTATATGATGAACAGCCAGCCTTCAAAACAAGGTGCCTGGCCATGGCAGGTTGCTGTAGCACATGACTTTGACACGTTGAAGTTACCGAAACAAATTCAGCTACCGGATGGGGCCTTCGCAGAAATCCCAGTTATTGATGGGTGGGGAATTGTATGTGGAGCAGCGCTCGTCAATAGTCGGTGGGTGCTGACAGCTGCACATTGTCTGACAAACCTTAACACTGGCGTCCGATATCCCGAAAATTCAGTTATGGTTTATGCTGGGAAACATTATCGAGAAAATCCCCAAGACGATCCGAACATTGATCCGAATATAGTCCAGTCCAGAAAGGTAAATGATAGATGACAATTTTGTTAGTTAATTATGAACGGATCTGTGCCAATATGGTGTTGCGTACGTATATGTGCCCTATAAAATGAACCCTTGCTCACAATTGGACTAATATTCAACTAATGGTTTGTGTCCGTACGTTTATTTTCAGGCATTTTATGTTGACGTTCACGATGATTTTGATTCCACGCTTCGAGCAGATATCGCGTTAATACTTTTGGAAGAGCCAATTGTCTATACAAAATGGGTTCTACCCGTCTGTTTACCGACGAGTGATAATTGGGTCGACATGCAGAAAAGTGACGTCTTAGGAGTGGTAATTCATTCATAAACCAATATTCTGGCAGATTGTCGCTGCTGTAGCTATTGAATTCGTTACTTGGAGAAGTACGTACACGAGTATTTTGATGAAATATAATACAATATGTATATGCTATTTATTTGTGTACGCTTCAGCATAGTTCAAAGATGCAGCGGCTGACAACGTGATAATTAAAACGTACCTGGATGCCAATATAATCAATGCATGATGTTATTCCTGACTATAGATGGCAGGATGGGGCTTGCATGATGGTCTCCTGCCTAGCAATGAGCTGCTGGAAACCAAAATTAAATGGGTACCACCTGCAGAATGTGAAAATAAATTCCCTACGGCTGGAATTAAACAAGGCATGTTTTGCGGTATTTCTCCAAATAAACGTACGTGCTATAAATTAAGTGTAAATTAAATGTGTGCACCATGTTTCCCCTGTTATTACAATGATGTTTGGTTTTTTAAATTGCAGTTAGCAAGGCCCAAAGCTGCACAGGAGATTCTGGGAGCCCTTTGGTTTTCCGTATTGGATCTGGTGATAATCTTCACTATGTAGTCGAAGGCTTGGTTAGTTGGGGCACAGAGTACTGTAATGATGGTCTAACGGTTTTTACTCAAGTTAGAAACTATGTCGATTGGATTAATGAACGTGTTAATTAGTCCAATGTGAATGTGTAAGAGCTCTTACACGTACCAAGTAGGCTGTGATGGTACATCTGTGATTTTTATACAATGAGATTCCATACATTAATTACTTTCCTATTTTTATGAAGTATTACGTTTACACTCGACTTTGCCACAATTTTATGATCAGAGCGTTTTATCAATAAACTATAGTATACTAACAATGAAGTTGCAATGTACATGCCTCAACTTTGTGGTCAGCAAACGGGGCATTTTGAACGTTCGTTATTAGGGGCACTTAGTGATTGATTTTATAAGTGCTACCAGCTTTTTAATTTTTGTGAATTAATTAGTGGGAACGGTTTTTGCTAGGTGGCAGTACTGGCTGCGAAGTGGCGTATCTAGTGGGTCACTGAAATGAACATTGGACTATAACCTTGGCAAAATGTACTAAATCTTGCTTGCGAGTTGAAGCCAATTTACAAACATTCAAATTCACGTGATCATAAGCGTCAGTGTAAAATGTCTGGTAATGCGCTGATTTTGTGGACGCTGGTCGTTGTCACGATAACTGAAGTAACTTCTGCAAGAGTTCCAAGACAAGCCACAAAATGTGAAGATATGGACGTTCCTCAAGCTGCAAATCGAATTTTATACTATGACAAAACACGAAATCTTCTGCATGTACAGTTTGCTTGCTTTAAAGGCTACACCTTAATAGGATCTTCTAAAATTGTGTGTAAAGATGGGAAATGGTCATCAAATGCTCCAATGTGCATCAAAGGTTCTATCCAATAAATGCATGCATATTCCATATTTTGTTATAAAATGTAGAATTATATTTAAACAATTTACTCCAAATTACAGCAACTGATGGAAATATGTTTGATTACCCACCTAAGTCTGATCAAGGCACCGAAGCTTGTCTTGATCCAGGTCTTCACCCAGCATCTAGCAGAACAGCTGTTTTCACAAGGAACAAGCTCGAGTTCGGATCTAGATTGAAATATTTTTGCAGTAATGGGTACAATTTGGAAGGAAAAGGAGATATTTTTTGTAAGGAAAATGGACAGTGGTCCGGTCCAGTGCCAGTTTGCAATAGTCGCAGGATGTCACTTAGCCCTACAGGACAAGCACAATCGGGTGTACATGTGCCACCTGTACTTTCAAAACCTCCAAAATCTTGCCGCGAATTGCACAATATCCCAAAAAATGTAATTCGAACACCAGATATTAATAAAGAAAAGGACTTCAAGTACTTGGTGGATGCTCAAATCTCCTTCGCTTGCAACGATAATTTCTATCTTGTTGGTGCATCAAAGATTAAATGTTCTGCGAATGAAAAGTGGGATGATGATGTGCCGACGTGTAAAGCGAGCGAAATCAGTACGTATAATAAAATACCGTATTAAATGGTCATGCAAGGAAAACTTCAAACGATTATTAAAACGATCCTGTTTACTTGTTCCAGGTACTGATGGATATTGCAAAATGCCGCCAACACCTGAAAATGGAAATTTAACTTTCATATTTCCAAAGCCGGATTTAATTAGAAAAGACCACTTTTTAAATAATACAATAGTAGAGTATGTGTGTAAAGACCTGTACACTTTGAAGAAACAAGGAAATGGACAAAGAACTTGCTTAAACACAGGAAACTGGGGAGGCTCAGAATATAAATGCGAGATCGGCAAGTCAACTTTTTAAATTCTATTTATATCAATCATTGCGGAATAATAAGGAATTAAAATGTATGCAGTTCAAATTGGATATTATATTTAATTCTGCTATATTCATCATTCATGTTTTGATGGGCAGATTGTGGCAAAGTACGTTTCTCACCACATAAAAAATCGTTGGTGCTCAACGGGGAGATTTCGAAGCATGGGGCCTGGCCGTGGCAGATTGCAGTAGAAGTTAACTTTGAAAAATTAAATATGTCAAAGTTATTGATAAAACCCGACGGAACCTTCACATCTATCCCACTTTTTAATGGGTGGGGAATTGTATGCGGAGGAGTTCTCATCAGTCAACATTGGATACTGACAGCAGCACATTGCTTGAAAAATCGCACAACGGGCACACAGCATCCAGAAGAAACAGTTAGGGTCTATGCTGGGAAACATTATCGAGCAAACATTAAGGATGATCTAAGTATAGTGCAGTCCAGAATGGTGTGTTAGTTTCACTAGCTGTAGAGTAATACATAGAATAATTGAAGCGTTCGCATTCATGAGGGAATTTCTGTTTGCTTTCAGGCATCAGTTATCTACATCCACGACAAATATTCATCTGCTACTTATGAAGCAGACATTGCGTTAATACTTGTTAAGAAACCGTTTGAAATTAATGAACGTGTTCTACCAGCCTGTTTGCCATCATACTATATGGATAATTGGCAGAAAAGTGAAGCTGGAGGAGTGGTAACATGATATAATTTATCTTATAATTTGTTACAGTAGATAGTCATAAAATCCCGGAGAAAAGAACGTAACAGTTTATAGTGGTCATGACAATTTAGTACCTATGTACTTTAAATTGTACAAAATCACAATGTTCCAACATTAAAGGCTTTTGTTATTGCACCTAAATTTACGACAATCTGTTCTTGAATATTAAAAATCGTATCGAAATTTGACATTTGAACTGCAGCAGACTAGATGACAAAGATTGTCAATATAATCAATGCTGCTATTCCTGGTTATAGATAGCAGGATGGGGATTGACTGAGGCATCTAAGCCTAGCGATGAGCTACGGCAAGCTGCAATGAAATGGGCACCACCTGCAGCATGTGAAAAGCGATGTCCAACAACCTTTCGGAAATTCCAATCTGGAATTTTAGATGGCATGTTTTGTGCCATTCCTACAGTGGAAGGTGGTACATGTTATATATAAGTGTATAATAAATGCATATTTTCCCCCATGTATAATGTCGTTTTCTTTATTCCAGCTAGTGGTGGTCAGGCCTACCACGGAGATTCTGGTGGACCTTTGGTTTTTCCTGTTGGTTCTGATAAAGACCTGCACTGGGTAGTCGAGGGCTTGGTTAGTTGGAACTATGCTGATTGTAAAGCTAGTACAACTGTTTTTACTGAAGTTAGACACTACCTTAATTGGATTTATAAACATGTCCCACGTCAAACTTGATTTTACCACAAATGTCTATATATTTGCTTTGATATATTTTTACTTCCATAGTGTTTCATACGCAATACACCAAATACTTAATGAATACGGTACAATACAAAACGAATTGGTGTTTTAGCTTTGGATTTCATAGCTTATTAAAAAAATCGATGACATACCGAAAAACCTGACAAACCAAGAAACATCATGATGCAAAGTTCAGGTCAAATGCTATAACTAGCGTTTTAAAATTATGCAATGCTGAGACCTTTTCATGCCAGATATGAAACGAATAGTAAAAAATATGAATAGCAATAACAATGTTGACGCGGTAATACAAAGCATATTCAAATGCATAAATTAAATAAGTGAGGTTGCATGCATTATCCTAGACAGAATTGCATGGACCAGTAAAACACTGTACAACTTGATACACCATTTGATAGCTCCTGACAAATATTTGAGTGCCGAAAAAGTAACTATTAAGGAGAATACAGCCCTGTAATATGTAACGTTTGCATTTGTAATTTTGTCCATAAAAATAAACAAGTAAATCCTATGCTTTTTTGCAGTATATGTCAGATCAGTGTGTACGTGAATGCATGCAAGCTCTTCATTTAAATGATCAACGAACAAGAAAATATTTACATCATGATGGTGGCATATTTGGTGCCATTAGTTACACCTTACCAACAGTAACCATCTTTGGCTTTTTTATTCCTGCCATTGTCACTGTGGCCAAGTTGCATGCTGGGTCCAACAATGTAGCCACTAATTACAGGACGTACGACGTTCACCGAGTAAAATTTGTGAAATATGGCATTGCAAAAATTGTGCTATCACCTACATAAATATTGTGCATCAGTGCTACAATTATAAATTCCCAGGCAATTTACCAAAAATGAAAATGCAAACAAAAAGTTCAGTTGAAATGATATATTCTCACAACTGCCATATCGAAATACGGTTCAACTTCCCTTTAGAGTCAACATGAAAGAACCATGCAGGTTGCAATAATTTTTAATGTGTCAACTGAACCCCATTTCAGTCTAAAATGTGTATAGTTGCAATACTGCACCTATATTTTTCACCAAACCATAAAAACTGATGTTGTACAAAGACACATGAACGAAGATAGATTTCACTAATGTGCAACAAATGCAAAAGCCACTTGCGAACCCAATCAGCCTAGCGACCGATCAAATGTCAAGTTTCGCATCACAGAGAAAACTGCACCTAAAATGGCAATAACAATCGAATGCGACACGAATGCCGCATAAATGCCAAATTGCAACATCTTTACAAGTACCACTTGTCCACAGGCAGAGATCAAGAGATCAAAACATGTTACGTAGAAATAACAATTGACTGGTGAGATGCAGCGTGTCATCATCATGTGGACACCACGCCAGGTCTCTGCTGTAGTCCCAGAGTTGTCGGTGAGGATGCAGAGATGCTCTTTGAAGTTCCACCGGTTGGTGGAGTTGGCAAAGCCACATCACTCTGTTTGCCTGCTTGCAACCTCAGCCATGTGTCTCCCAGAGCCTTGGCAAAGTGATCATCAACTACAAGCACAAAAGTAGATTATTCAACAAACTAGTTGAGCACTACAACAACTTATACCAGAATTTCGGAATATTTACCTGACATCCCAGTAATGGAAATGCTGGTATTAGTAGATGGATTAGTATTTACTGGTGGGGCAGCAGAAGACAGGAACTCGGGATAATCTTTTCCAAGTGAACGTCTAAAATGCTCATCTATCACTGGGTCACACATGCCTAAAAAGACAAACGATATGAATTTTATAATACCGTACTGTCATCTATACATTTATTATATAGGTTTGCTTATTACTAGGTTAAAAATGGCTGTTTAGATATGGAAACTGTACTTTTTGCCAGTATTTTTCGTTGTAAAAATCCCCATTTTATGTAGACGTTGAATTTAGAACACGATGTGCAATAAAATGCACTGGATGGGAAAATCCAAATTACAATGCAGTAACCCAAGGAAACTGAATGGAGTGTGTAAAAGTACTTGCATGACACAAGTGTATAGTTTGCAATGCCATTGCTTCACGTTTTATTTCAGCTCAGACATTTGAGCTATGTCAAAAGAAATGAACATCTGCACTTTGGTGGAGCAAAAAGCAAATGTGGCATTGCTTTTATATGGTGGTTGTCTAAAGGCCAATTTCACAGACGGCTGGGTTGGCCCTGGCCAAACCCCAAAAACCACCCATTTGCAGCGTTCCCATGCCTGCTGGTGCATTTTGGCCACGGTTACCTGGGGATACAAGAGAGCACGACAGGTGAAGTGAGGGAGGAGGTACACACATGGGCCAGGGGTGCCTTTTAAACTCCCCTATGCCCCATTACAATGCAACGCCAACAACAGTGTTCCTCAGCTCTTCCAGTAAAATACAACAAAAAACGGCACCATGTCAAGCAAGCCTGCAGGGGAATCACAACTGAAGGGAGAGGGAAAGAAGAGTGGGGGCACACCCAATATTTAAATGACCCCTTTTGCTGTTGCCAAAATGAAGGTGTATGCATTTGTAGGTTGGGTCTTGAAGGAGCCTCTCCACCATGCTTTTTGTGCAACCTGTCCTGAGAAGTTCATATAAATCAGCTGGCATCAACAAAAATTCTTATCATTTTTGTTCAGCATGTATACAACTCATTTGTATATGTCCTATTCAGAAAATTATCGCCATATTACTATATATTGGTTATAATATAAGTTTTCAATATGTAAAATCTTCGAAAAAATTAAGCATTTGTAGACGAATTCAGTGTCATTATACTCAAATGAAATACAATGAAGATGTTTTAAATTATGATACTTAATTATTTTACAGACTGTTTCTGCCACGTGCAGGTGTTTTGAATAAATTTCCCCTGACAATAACTAAACTTTTATATAGCGTTAGCTGTTATTACATTCTTCTTTATTTTTTTCTGGAGAACTAAACTTGCAGACAAAAAAAAAGTATGATGTGGGAAACTGGCAAAAATTACAGACTAGCAGCAACATTAATAAACATACCACATATAGAAATAAGCCTACAGGGAAGACGACGGCTACGTATATTGATAACATATTTTAAACAACACAAAACAATTTATAACATGTCAAAAAGTTTTCAGCAGAATTCAGTTCCATTATTTTAGCCTCATAAAATGTGTCAATTTTTAAGTTTATCTATAGGCCTATACAATATTCATTAAATAAATTGGGTCATTCCACGTCAGATCAACCAGTGTTGTTCACCACACCCTCTCAGACTCCTTTGGTGATTTTATATTGAATAGAGCATAATAATAATAGTACTTCCCTAAAATCTGACCTTTATTGCACTATTCGTTACAGAGTTATAAATATTTGAATTTTTAACATTTTTTTTCTCGGCACGTTAAAACTACACTAAAATCCTC